>VWZE01016326.1:25895-40044 GCA_013396675.1 Eubucco bourcierii | reverse complement strand
AACTGGATGATCCTTGAGGTCCCTTCCAACCTTACCATTCTATGATTCTTGGTTTCCATATTCAGTGACAAAAATCTGGAAAAAAAAAAAAAAGGCTTTAAAATTCCAACAGCTACTTGTAAATTGCATTAAAATGCTGGTAGTTAATATTTTTTTTTGAGACCTTCCGAAATATAGAAGAAGCATTCTGTGGTTTAGCATGGCTTATGTCTTAACTGGTCCTACCTGTACAGGCTTTTTCATAGTATTGTCATGTCATGCAGTGTAAGAAACATGCAGCTCAGAATTAGAACATCAGGAAGAAATACAGAATCAAAAAATGTCATGAGAGTGTGTAACCTTTAGTATTCAGAAGAACATAAAACATTGCACGGATAACGGAAGTTACTGTTCTGGAGGAATGGAATCAATGTTTCTGGTAATGATCCTTTAATGCTTTAATTCCTCAAAAATGCACACAGCCAAATGGAGCCTATTTGAAGTTAATATGTTCTACATTATGGCTATCATGGTTGATAGGGTTGGAGTTCTTCATGTGCATCACAGAGTATGTAAACCAGATGTCACACATATACCAAGGCCCATGCTTGATCAGAAGCATAAGTGTGAAGCAAGAGAATTAAAAAAAAAAATTTAAAAAATCTGTTGGAGGGTAGGAGGGCCCTACAGAGAGACCTGGACAGGCTGGATGGGTGGGCAGAGGCCAATGGGATGAAAATGAACAAGCCTAAGTGCAGGATTTTACACTTTGGCCACATCAACCCCAAGCAGAGCTACAGGCTGGGGACAGAGTGGCTGGAGAGCAGCCAGGCAGAGAGGGACCTGGAGGTGCTGGTAGAGAGTAGCTGAAGATGAGCCAGCAGTGTGCCCAGGTGGGCAGGAGAGCCAATGGCATCCTGACCTGGATCAGGAACAGTGCAGCCAGCAGAACTAGGGAGCTTATTCTGCCCCTGTGCTCAGCACTGCTCAGGCCACACCTTGAGTGTTGTGTCCAGTTTTGGACACCTCAATTCAAGAAAGATGTTGAGGTACTGGAAAGTGTCCAGAGAAGGGCAATGAAGCTGATGAGGGGCCTGGAGCACAGCCCTGTGAGGAGAGGCTGAGGGAGTGTTCAGCCTGGAGAAGAGGAGTCTCAGGGCAGACCTCTTTGCTGTCTACAACTACCTGAAGGGAGGTTGTAGCCAGGTGGAATTGGTCACTTCTCCCAGGTAACCAGCAAGAGAATGAGGGGACACAATCTCAAGTTGTGGCAGGGGAGTATATGTTGGATATTAGGAGGAAGTTCTTGACAGAGACAGTGATTAGCACTGGGATGAGCTGGTGGAGGTGGAGGTGGTGGAGTCACCATACCTGGAGGTGTTCAAGCAAAGCCTGGATGGGGCACTTAGTGCCATGGTCTGGTTAATTGGCTAGGGCTGGGTGATAGGTTGGACTGGGTGATCTTGGAGGTCTCTTCCAACCTGGCTGATTATATGGTTCTATGAAACTGACACCTGTTTCACTGGAATGAGAGCAAATCATGTCATATTTTGGATGATCATCTTAGATAGTGACCTTACACATTAGTTTGGAAATAAGTGCTTAATGAATAATTAATGAGCTTGTCCTATTAATTGTTGTTTTCACTGATTTTAGGTAGAGTAGTTTTCATATTCTAAATCAGATAGATGGATTTTCAGGCCACAATGAGAAGCAAAACAGATACCTCACAAGAGGTTTTGCCAGCATATTGTAATCTTATTTGTGCTTATTGACAGCCTTTCAGAACTAAAATGTCTGGGTTTGTGTCGCACTGGATGTGATGGTTTGGGAATTCCCTGCCCCCCCCCATACTTTGTAAAGTCACCCAGACTAGACTCAGCCAACTGCAAGTTAAGGACTGAAGCTCTGTTTACAGCTCAGCACAATGTACAAGCAGAGATAGACACAACAGACAGGAATAGTTACAGACATAGGCAAGTTAAAGGGAATACAGAAACACAACTCCCCTCCCAGAAATCAGAGTCCCCAGGAGGGGCTCCCAACCACTTTTCCACCTTCTTTCCACCCCTCTACCTTACCCCAGGGTCTGCCTTACATGCAAGGTGAGTTTGGAGGATGGGCAAGGGGGGTTAGAAGCAGAGTGATTAATTGAGTTACACAGCAGAGAGGCCAGCAGCTCCCAGAAAGACAGAGATGAGACTCTCTGAGTCTGTGTTATCTATGCTTGTGCCCTTGTACTTTGAGCCCCTTCTAGGCAGTTTCTTTGTCTGGGAGGGAGTTTGGATTTCTCTATTATTTCTAATTTGTATATAATTGTAAATACTTGCAAATGTATTATGTATATATGCTTGTAAATTTAGCTTTGCTGCAAATACAAGTTTCATCTTACTTCCAAGCCATCTGATCTGGTCTGGTAAATTTCAAAGCCGAGGTGGGGGGGGGAGCAGTTCCTAATCCACCACACTCACTCTGGGTAGCATCCTTGAATGCTTTTCTAGCTTGACAGAAACAGATCTACTGTATGCTTTCAATGTAATACTTTAAACTACTTTCTATTTATTGCATTGTCAGTATTTTAATTGTGGGAAGGAAGGCTAAGAAATCATAGCAGAGAGTTTGAACATGTTAAGAATGAATGCAAAGCCATGGTTTTCCCTCAAATTGGTTAAATTTCTTGGGTTTTCCTTTTTTTTTTTTTTTCTTCTTTTTAATACATTTTAGTCTCTAACTCATTATCTGGATTTGAAAAGACTTTTTTTGTTTTGTTTTGGACCAGTGGTCTCTTAGCTGATAGGGACTGATAGAAAACATTTTAAGCATAAAATACATTTTCATCATATTAATACTTCTGTTAGGTGTATTCTGTTTCATAGGATTTTATGGCATATTTATCTCATTAGAGCACTTCCTAAATAATGTCTGATGGAATGTAATTAATGTGTGCCATATGTTTACTTTTTCAACTTTCCTTCCATAGGGAAGAAGCACAGTGCCACAGTATCAGCAAGGTTGGAAGAGACCTCAAAGATCATCAAGTCCAACCCGATACCACAGACCTCAAGACCAGACCATGGCACCAAGTGCCACGTCCAAACCTGCCTTGAACACCTCCAGGGACGCTGACTCCACCACCTCCCTGGGCAGCCCATTCCAGCAGTCAATGACTCAGGCAAAAACTTTCTCCTCACCTCCAGCCTAAACTTCCCCTGGTGCAGCTTGAGACTGTGTCCTCTTGTTCTGGTGCTGCTTGCCTGAGAGTAGAAGGTAACCTCCCCCCGGCTACAACCACCCTTCAGGTAGTTGTAGACAGCAAGAAGATCTCCCCTGAGCCTCCTCTTCTCCAGGCTAAACAATCCCAGCTCCCTCAACCTCTTTTCATAGGGCTTGTGCTCCAGGATCTTCTCTGGACATGCTCAAGCACCTCAATGTCCTTCTTCAATTGAGGGACCCAGAACTGGACACAGGACTCAAGGTGTGGCCTAAGCAGTGCAGAGTCCAGGGGGAGAATGACCTCCCTGCTCCTGCTGGCCACACTATTGCTGATGCAGGCCAGGATGCCATTGGCCTTCTTGGCCACCTGGGCACACTGCTGGCTCATGTTCAGGTGGGTGTCAATCAGGACCCCCAGGTCATTTTAGAATTATATTTCTCCTGTTATTTAATTTGACACACACAAACTATTTTAAACTTCTATAGATGAAGGAAACAAACTTTTAAAAATTGTCTTTCCCTGATACAGGATGATTTTAGGTCTGCAAATGTCTCTGCTTTACATTAATCAGTTCTCAGTCAGTCCCTGCCTGAAGTCTTTCTCCTCTACAGGTAGGCTATGCTGTTTCTGACAGACTGATGAAGTCATAGAATCATAGAATAGAATCATAGAATCATAGAATAGAATCATAGAATCATAGAATGGTAAGGTTGGAAGGGACCTCAAGGATCATCTAGTTCCAACCCCCTGCCATAGGCAGGGACACCTCCCACTAGTACAGGTCACTCAAGGCCTCATCCAATCTGGCCTTGAACACCTCCAGGGAGGGAGCAGCCACAACCTCCCTGGGCAACCTGTGCCAGTGTCTCACCACCCTCACTGCAAACAACTTCCTCCTAACATCCAGTTTCAATCTCCCCTCTGCCAGTTCAAACCCATTGCCCCTTGTCCTGTCATTGCAAGACCTTGTCAATAGTCCCTCCCCAGCCTTCCTGTAGGCCCCCTTCAGATACTGGAAGGCTACTATCAGGTCCCCTCGAAGCCTTCTCTTCTCCAGGCTGAAGAGCCCCAACTCTCTCAGCCTGTCCTCATAGGAGAGCTGCTCCAGCCCTCTGATCATCTTTGTGGCCCTCCTCTGGACCCGCTCCAACACTTCCATGTCCTTCCTGTGCTGAGGGTTCCAGAACTGCACACAGTACTCCAGGTGGGGTCTGACGAGAGCAGAGTAAAGGGGCAGAATCCCCTCCCTTGCCCTGCTGGCCACACTGCTCTTGATGCAGCCTAGGACTCGGTTGCTGTCTGGGCTGCATGTGCACACTGCAGGCTCATTTTGAGCTTTTCATCAACCCAGACTCCAAGGTCCTTTTCCTCAGGGCTGCTCTCAGCCATTCACCACCTAACCTGTATCTGTGCTTGGGATTGTGCCTACCCAGGTACAGGACCTTACACTTGGCCTTGTTGAATTTCATGAGATTAGCCTGGGCCCACCTCTCCAGCCTGTCCAGGTCCCTCTGGATGGATCCCTGCCCTCTAGCAAGTTGACTGTGACACACAGCTTGGTGCCATCTGCACACTTGCTGAGGCTACACTGATTCCTCTGTCCATGGCACTGACAAAGATGTCAAACAGCACTGGTGCCAGCACTGACCCCTGAGGGACACCACTTGGCACTGGTCTCCAGGTGGACATTGTGCTCTTGATCACCACTCTTTGTGTGCCACCATCCAGCCAATTCCTTATCCAGCAGTGCTCCACCCATCCAGTCCATGTTTTTCCAGTTTGGTGCCCAGGATGTCATGTGGGACAGAGTCAAATGCCTTAAGACAGAGTCAAATGCCTTAAGTCTGGTGACTACAGGTTACATTAGAGTTATGAACAAATATTTTATATTGATACCACTAATTTATATATATATACACATATGCAGATGGTCAACTCTTAATTTTTCTTTACAGCAGGTGAAACCATCTGCAAAATTCCAGATAGTACTACTTTGAAGAACACAGCCTCTGTGAATATACACAGTGTGGTTTTGCAGCATTTGGAAACACTTTTATCTTTGAAAAAGGTGCAGCTCAATCCTCATTTATTTTAAGTGTTAGCATTGCATTATTCAGCAAAACATTCCCAAACACCATAAGAACTTTTAAAGCTTTGTTTAGTTGCTTTCATTTAGAATGGGAATGCTGTATTTTTTCATAACATGAAGGGTTTAAGACTCTTTGAGGCTATTTTATTGAATCAGTTGGATGAGCTCACACTTAGATTTATACACTGTCAAAGTTGTGCTGGCTTAAGGTTAATTAGAATATTTTAATGAGAGAAATTAGAGAGAAATCTAATGAGAGAAATTAGAGAGAAATTTCATGAGAGAAATTCACTGTTTGTGAAAAGAAAGTAATAGTGATGTCTGTATCATCCATTGGATTGTTGAGAGGGTTATAAAAACAAGAAACAGTAACAAACTCTCTCAGTCTGTGTTTGACTGCAGCTTGCTGCTTTGACTCCTTTCCCTGGAACTGCATAACTCAATCTAATCATCCTCCTTGTAACCCCTTATCTGGCATCTCACCCCTGCATGTAAGCCTTCTCAGATAACCGAGGGGTAGGCAGGGAGAGTGAAGTTAGTTCAGAGCCCTCCTGGGCAGTTCCACTGTTCTGGAGGGCTTTTGAATGTCTGTATTACTTTTAACTTCTATCTAATTGTAAATATCATAGAATCATACAATGGTAAGGTTGGAAGGGACCTCCAGGATCATCTAGTTCCAACCCCCTGCCATAGGCAGGGACACCTCCCACTAGCACAGCTCACTCAAGGCCTCCTCCAACCTGGCCTTGAACACCTCCACGGAGGGAGCAGCCACAACCTCCCTGGGCAACCTGTTCCAGTGCCTCACCACCCTCACTGTAAACAACTTCCTCGTAACATCCAGTTTCAATCTTCCCTCTGCCAGTTCAAACCCATTGCCCCTTGTCCTGTCATTGCAAGACCTTGTCAGTAGTCCCTCCCCAGCCTTCCTGTAGGCCCCCTTCAGATACTGGAAGGCTACTATCAGGTCTCCTGGAAGCCTTCTCTTCTCCAGGCTGCAGAGCCCCAACTCTCTGAGTCTGTCCTCATAGCAGAGCTGCTCCAGCCCTCTGATCATCTTTGTGACCTCTTCTGGACCCACTCCAACAGTTGTCCTTCCTGTGCTGGGGGCTCCAGAACTGCACACAGTACTCCAGGTGGGGTCTGACAAGAGTAAAGGGGCAGAATCCCCTCCCTTGCCCTGCTGGCCATGCTGCTCTTGATGCAGCCTAGGACTCAGTTGCTGTCTGGGCTGCATGCACACACTGCAGGCTCATGTTGAGCTTTTCATCAACCCAGCTTTTCATCAAACCATAGATCTGTATATATTGTGTACATATGTGTTGTACTGTAAATATATTGCTTCATGTCAGCTTCCAGCCATCTGAGATATTCTGGTGAATTCAAAGTGGGGGGAAGAAAGCTCCCAGACCACCACAGAAGTGAATAGGAAAACAGGAAAGCACAAAGCTAAGAATATTATAACTTAGCCCTAAATACAACACTCTTAGGAAGAAATCCAGACATTATCTTATTTGGAGACTATTACAGTTGTGACACTGTCACACAGCAGTATGCAGTTGTACTCTTCTATGTGTTGCTAACAAGTGTCAGCATGGAGCTAAAGCCTCCTGTGTTATCTCTTCCACCGGATAGCTCAGTATGAGACACCTAAGCCTAATTGCATTATGTGACAAATACCACCTAGTCCAAGTAACATTTTTCTCAGTATTTTTACACTTTCATGTATTTGTTTAAAATTTTCTTCACCAGTTTCAATGAGTGATGTTTAAGCTGAATTTTGCAAAGAAAACTCAACATATTTTATGAAAGGTTGTGACACAGGAGGTGTGAAGAAGGAAACAGAGCAACTTAATGAAGGGTTTGAAAATCCACTGAGTGGAATTGCTCTATTTGTTCCAATGTTTTGGGCTTTTTTTTTTTTTTTTTCTCCATCTTTGTGTTTAGATGGCAGCCCACCATGAAATCAACAAATTCAGGCTTGTTTCTACTATTGCAACTACACAGAAAATAAGTTGGAATTAGACACAGCATTGAAACAGCCTAGCATCCTCCTGTGGTTCCTGTCCAAAATGGTTATTTGAACAGTGGCAGAGAAGTAGTACTATGAGAACAGATTTTATGACAATGGGTTTACTTACCTCTCCATCTTTTTTTTTTTTTTCAGCATCTTTGCTTCATCCTGCTTTAATTTATTGCACATTTATTTCTTTATCACCAGAAACTGCCTTTTCTTTCTTTGTCAGCACTGCTGTCACTAGTGGTTGTTTTCAGCATTGTACATATTTTCATTTACAGCTCAGACTGAAGGATTTTAGGGCTGCAATTTTTGTTTTCTGGTTCTTCCTCAGCAGTAATTTTCAATCTGATCTGTAGTCTTCTGGTGCCTACAACAAATGAGTGTTAAATATTTATAACTTAAATTTATTGTAGTGCAGCACCTCCACTGAAAGAATTGTAGCCAGTGCAGAAAAGTGGGGTTTAAAGCCATAGCTTTGGTGACTTTTCTATCTACATTTATCCAATTGTCTACCTTACTAATCCTGTTTACTTAACTTGCACAGTCATCCCTCACTCTGTTACACCACTTTACCAGATCCAGTTTAGTACAACAAAGCTTTATTTGTTTTCCATCTGCTTTGTTTTGCCATTAAAGAACCTCTCATTACATAGGCTGCAACTAAGCAATTGCTACTTCGTTTCAACTGCTTATCTTTTCTAAGCAATTGATTGACATTATTGGATACCTACGATTGCCTGTTGGTCCTCTGCTCCTGCCATTTTCTGGCTGTCATCTAACTGTTGCTAATTATTTGCAATGAATCACATATAACTACTCTGAGATCCCAATTGCTTTGTGGTCTCAAACAGTGTGTGACATGGCCTGACTGTATGGCTTAAAGGCACTGCAACAGCATCACTGAAAGCCCAACGTGCACACCACACTCTGAACAGCTCTGAAGGCAGTGCCCCTGCCCCACAAGTGGTTATGGGGGAACAGCAACATCCTAGTAGAATTGTGCCCTAGGACTCCACTCAGCACAGCCTGCACAACCTGCCCTGCTGCACCACCACACACCTTTCTGCACCAGTCCCCCACTGCCCCACACCACCTGTGATAATTCTGCAAACTGGATCCAGGGAAGGGTGCTACCCCTTCCTTTGCTCTTTGACTCTCATTGTCTCTCTCTTCCTCTCTTTACTTTTCCCTCTCCTTTTCCTTCCATTTTTCCCTCTGCTCCAGTCCAATGTGATAAACCAAATTCATCAGACATTTGGCATCAGTTCAAAGGATTATTTGAATCTTAGCACAAGCTCTCCTGATCACCAGGGTTGGTGCAGGACAAGTGGGTCTTGACAACTACCATTTTACTATTTATTACACTCAAATGTCACCATTGCATTAAAAATTACTCTAAATCCTTTGCTAATGGTAGATCCACAGATTCTTACCTGAAAACCAAAGGGGTTTGCCATCTTGAATGCAGAATGAGGCTTACTTTTTCTTTGCTGTTTGCTGTATGGAAAAATAGGATGAGTGACACAGTAACTGTTATCTGACAGGAAGAGTTCTTATAAATTGTATTCAAATACCTGAAGGAAGGGTGCAAAGAAGAGAAAGCCAAGGCATTTTCAGTGGTGACAGGATCAGAGACAATTGGCACAAACTTCAACATGCAAGATTCCCTCTGAACTTCAGGAAACACTATTTTACTGGGAGAGCTACAGAGCACTAGCACAGAGAGTTTGTGGAGTCTCTCTCATTGGAAATATTCAAAAACCATCTGGGCATAATCCTGGGCTATCAGATTTGTATGGCCCTGCTTGAGCAAGAGGCTGGATCGGATGACTTCCAGAGGTCCCTGCCAACTTCAGTCCTTCTGTGATTCTGTGACCAGAAGACACTAATTAAACCTGTAGACCATATCAAAACCCTGGACTTTTATCAGCAAACTCCACTCCTCCCCATGAAGAATAAAGCTCTCTAATTTCCAGTATCTCCCCCACCTTGTTTTTCATTTTATGTTTGACACATTTGCAATACTTCATAAATATTTATCATCTCTAATATTGGTTCTGGTTTGGTTTTGTTTTGTTTTGTTTTGTTTTCAGTGTAAAACTCATGCAGCTGTAAGTCAAGTGGAATGTAGTTCATGTGGCCAGAATCATCCACCTTTTTCATCCTCAGTCCATATTCCAGATAGAGAACCACATTCCCTTTCTACTTATTTCTGATTATCCTTTGGTCCATTGGATTTAGTTGCTTGGAGGTCTGTGCTTTAAAAGTCTGTGATGGTTCGGGAGTTACCCGACTAGAACTCAGTCTGTAGAGCATGGGACTCTTAATCCCAGGGTTGTGGGTTCGTGTCCCACCGTGGGTGCCAAATAAACATTATGTAATGGTTTGGGAGTTCCCTGCCCCCCCACACTTTGTAAAATGACCCAGACTAGAACGCAACCATCTGGAAGTTAAGGACTGAAGCTCTATTTACAGCTCAGCACAATGTACAAGCAGAGATAGACACAACAGACAGGAATAGTTACAGACATAGACAAGTTAAAGGCAATACAGAAACACAACTCCCCTCCCAGAAATCAGAGACCCCAGGAGGGGCTCCCAACCACCCTTCCACCTTCTCCCCACCCCTGTACCTTACCCCAAGGTTTGCCTTACGTGCAAGGTGAACTAGGAGGATCGGCCAGGGGAGTTAGAAGAAAAGTGGTTAGTGAAAATTAATTGGCAGAGGAGCCAGAGCCAGAAGCTGCTAGACCACCCGAGCTGCTCTTCCAGCAAGAGACAGACAGAGACTGACCTTATCTATATTTTGGTTATTATTCCCAAACAATTTTTTTTTTCAGCAAGCCTATGAGTGAAACAGACATCACCATTGCTTTCCTTTCACAGCCTATAGTGTCATTTTCTCTATTAAAATATTCTAATTAGCCTCAAACCAGCACAAAGTCTTTTTTCCTGTCAACGATACAATACAGACTGAACGAGGTATTATAAAATGTAATGCCAAATTGCAGTTTAATACTTTGGGGGAAAGTCATGTAATTTCTCAGCTTTGCTATGCTGTCAAGGCAAAAAAAGGAGGATGACTGGAATCTAGCTGTATCAGTGGATGGGTTAGAAAGCTGCCCACTGCATGTAAAATGCATAATTGAAGACAAGAATATTTTTCCTGTGAGTGGATCTGATGGACAAAAGTAGTGTAGATAAGCTCCAAAGAAAGTTCCTATAGAAACTACTGATAACCAGATTTCTCAGTTATAATAGCATTGCATTGTGTTTGGTGCTTTCAAACTGAGATTTGTCAGTGTCATGGTAGGCCTAAGCAGGCCAAAATAGGCTTATACATGTCCTGGCTTACCCAGACGTTTTTCTGCTCTCCCTCCTTCTGCTTTGGGGAGAAGCAACTGAGGGAAAGAGGACAAAGAACCTGGAGCCACTGGGACTGAGGACCCTGGTCCTTTGCATCTTGCGGTAAACGAGGTACACAGGCTCAGCTTGTGTATGCCTTGTGCAAGGTTGTGCTCTGCCTTAAAAATGGTAAAGCAAGCCTATGGCTTCACCTAATATGGCCAGGCTTGGCTAACTGCCATTCTGATTGGCTGTTCTGTATCCAAAGGCCCATTAATCTCAGACTGTATGGATAAAAGGAGATGAGCAGAGAGCACAATGTGTGCTCTGCCATTGTATCTGGGTTCTCTGCCATTAAACGTGTGCTCCACCATTGTATCTGCTCTCTGCCATTGCATTCATGCTGCTTTGTGTCTTGAACTGCCTGGAAACTGCCTTCCAAAGGTTTACCAGGAACAGACTCTAAATGCCTCCACGTGATCAGCCTGCATAACCAGTGTGACATCGTGCCAAGACTGCACATGACAAGACACCCTGCCCACACCTGAAGGTCTTCTGCCAAGACAGGAAGTCCTGGAGATACACAGATCATCCAGAGGAGACCAGGACCAGGTCAGAGATGTCTGCCTCCTTTCCCCAGCAACCTGGGAAGAATCAGAAGTCTCAGGGATAACAAGAATTCCATGAAACTGTTTGGGTACTGTCTGAAGCTGTAGCTAGCCCTGCCAGTTGGGAGAATATTTTGTGAGCAAATACTTCAAATCTTCTTGTAATTCACCATTGCCTTCTGCCATAAGCAGAAAGGAGCTCCTCGAGTCCATCTAGTGGGCAAGCGGAGTATTGACTGCAAGTGGTACACTAACCACAAAGCCCTCTCTGCCAGATCAATCAAACTCAATTAATGTTATATATCATTACTGGTTATTACTAGAGCCTGTTACTACCTGTATATAAAGTTTCCATGACAGATGTAAAGAACCAATTATTATTGAAATTAGTGATCGGGGCAGCGAGAGTTCTGAATATGGAATATTCATAAACAAGATTAATTTGTGAAAATATCATCTCACATTAATTAAGAACCCCTCCACTACAGTCATTAGTAACTACAGTTAGTTATTAATGGCAGGAAAGCAGAGTCACAGAATTTGACAATAAAACCTGAAATGACAGGATAGGATTGCACAGAACTGCAGTGTAAAGTGAAGCACGACAACGATTTTTCATTGTGTCACTCAATATACAACTGTAACACACACACACTGAAATTCTGCTCGTTGTCATGCTTGCATACAAAGGGCTGCAAACCAGATATATCACACAATAAAATTATTGCAGTGTATTAATTTTTTTTCCCCCTCATACTATTAATGTCTTCATTTTGAAATTTGTTTCTCTTGGGTTGAACACACATAATCGAACTTTTCTCTCTCTGTGATTCATTTCAAATGCTTTCTTTAATTGCAAAGTACAATGATATAAAGCAAATTATCATGATGTGTGGTAATGGCTCTCAACCTGAAAGAGTACTTCAGAATGATACAGAAATAGGAAAAATAAACATAGAGCTTGAGGCTTTGCTTTAATATGTCCTCACTTCTGTTTTCATCTTCAAATAGAGAAGATGTTTAGAAACTTTTCTCACAGCCTAGTTTTCTGGACATTATGGTCTCCTTCTGCCAGCACATCCAGAGATATATTGTGAACAGCATCCTTATGACCAGGAGAACAAGGGAAGGTTTTGAGAAACCTTTAAGAGAACTTTAAGAAAGAATGCTGTCATTTCAAAGATTAGGCATTTAAAATAAAACATATTCCTTTCCAAAAAGAAAAAGCAACTCTAGATAGAGTGTGTGACAAAACACTGGGACACAGTGAGGTACACTACTTAAGCTCTCTTTGTCCACGGTGGTTTTCTACATTGATGTGTTCGAAGCAAGACCAAAGATCTGTGTGTCTGCACACAGGTTATGCTCAATAGCACACTTGGAGGAAAACATACCAGAAAAGAAGAAATAAGGAGTGGTATTTCCTCCAAATAATCTCATGGTTTGGAAATCAGGAACATTCAGAGCTAGAGGTGATGTCCTGTCCCTCTTGGTCTGAGAGGTGATTTTTATCAAAAATTTTTACAGGTGTCTAAGCTCACTTGAGTGTTACTACCCTCTAGTGATGTGGTGGTTTGGGAGTTACCTGCCCCCCCCAACACAATGAAATCACCCAAACTAGACTCAACCAGCTGGAAGTTAAGGACTGCTCTATTTGCAGCTTAGCACAATGTATAAGCAGGCATATACNAAGCTCTCTTTGTCCACGGTGGTTTTCTACATTGATGTGTTCGAAGCAAGACCAAAGATCTGTGTGTCTGCACACAGGTTATGCTCAATAGCACACTTGGAGGAAAACATGCCAGAAAAGAAGAAATAAGGAGTGGTATTTCCTCCAAATAATCTCATGGTTTGGAAATCAGGAACATTCAGAGCTAGAGGTGATGTCCTGTCCCTCTTGGTCTGAGAGGTGATTTTTATCAAAAATTTTTACAGGTGTCTAAGCTCACTTGAGTGTTACTACCCTCTAGTGATGTGGTGGTTTGGGAGTTACCTGCCCCCCCCAACACAATGAAATCACCCAAACTAGACTCAACCAGCTGGAAGTTAAGGACTGCTCTATTTGCAGCTTAGCACAATGTATAAGCAGGCATATACACGATAGACAGGCATAGTTACAGAGATATACAGGTTAAAGGTAATACAGAAACACAACTCCCCTCCCAGAAATCAGAGTCCCCAGGAGGGGCTCCCAACCACTCTTCCACCTTCTTTCCACTCCTCTACCTTTACCCCAGAGTCTGCCTTACATGCAAGGTGAGTTAGGAGGATTGGCCAGGGGGGTTAGGAACAGAGTGATTAGTTGGGTTACAGAGCAGAAAGCAGAAGACACAGCAGCTCCCAGAGAGACTCTCTCTATCTTATCTATATTTGTCTCCTTGTTTTTATACATCTCAACAAGCCTATGAGTGAAGCAGGCATCACCAGTGTTTGCTTTTCACAGCCTATCATGTTTTTGGTTTTTTTTTTCAATTAAGATATTTCAAATAACCTCAAACCAGCACAGCGTTAGTTAAGAGGTTGGACTGGATGATCTTAGAGGTCTTTTCTGACCTAGTGAATTCTGCAATTCTGTAAAGCACACTCTACAGAAGACAAGGTGTGAGAAATCACAGTCGACTTGCTAGAGGACAGGGATGCCATCCAGAGGGACCTGGACAGGCTGCAGAGGTGGGCCCAGGCCAATCTCATGACATTCAACAAGGTCAAGTGTAAGGTCCTGCATCTGGGTAGGCACAATCCCAAGCACAACTCCAGGCTGGGTGGGGAATGGCTGAGAGCAGCCCTGAGGAAAAGGACCTTGGAGTCTGGGTTGATGAAAAGCTCAACATGAGGCTGCAGTGTGCACACGCAGCCCAGACAGCCAACCGAGTCCTAGGCTGCATCAAGAGCAG
>VWZE01016326.1:2217-14025 GCA_013396675.1 Eubucco bourcierii | reverse complement strand
TGCACACTGCAGGCTCATGTTGAGCTTTTCATCAACCCAGACCCTCAGGTCCTTTTCCATAAGGGCTGCTCTCAGCCATTCACCACCCAGCCTGGAGTTGTGCTTGGGATTGTGCCTACCCAGGTGCAGGACCTTACACTTGGCCTTGTTGAATTTCATGAGGTTGGCCTGGGCACACCTCTCCAGCCTGTCCAGGTCCCTCTGGATGCATCCCTGCCCTCTAGCAAGTCGACTGTGCCACACAGCTTGGTGCCATCTGCAAACTTGCTGAGGGTGCACTGATTCCTTTGTGTGATAATGCAACCTCAGATTGAACTACTCTGCCTACACAATCTGAAATGGGCTTAATAAAACATGTCCCACTAGAAATTGCATATTTTGAGGAATATATTTGAAAGAAACTCATATGTCAAAAGATCTCCAAATCCTTTCAATAACAGAACTTTTCTTAGTCTGAGTTGTGAGAACTTGGAACTTCTTCAAATCAAAGAGCTCTGCTGAGTCCTATCAGAGAATAAGAAACATAATCAAAGAACATCTGTGAATGACTTGCCTGGGATCACACTGAGAACTTTCTGGCAAATGTACATTTAGAATCTAATCTGTTGCTTGAATTTCAACAACCTCAGCCACAAAAAGACTATTCATTCTTTTCTTCCAATTTATCTTCCATTGTCTCCACACCTTTCAATCTTTGCAAGAAATTGTAGTGGTACAGTTGTTAACTGCCACACCCCCCACCCCTCATCCCCCCTCCAAGTTAGGAATTCACCCAGGTTAGACTCAGTTGGCTGGAGGTTAAGGAAGGAAGCTGTATTTATAGCTTTGGAAAATTTACAAGCAAAATATACACCTAATATGCAGATATATTATATTACATTATATGTCATTATATTGTATTATATATTATATGTCCTTCAATATATTGAAGGACATGGAACTGTTGGAGCGGGTCCAGAGGACGGCTACAAAGATGCTCAGAGGGCTGCAGCAGCTCTGCTGTAAGGATAGGCTACAAGATTTGGGACTCTGCAGCCTGGAGAAGAGAAGGTTTCCAGGAGACCTGAGAGTAGCCTTCCAGTATCTGAAGAGGGCCTACAGGAAGGCTGGGGAGTGACTATTGACAAGGCCTTGTAATGACAGGACAAGGAGCAATGGGTTTGAACTGGCAGAGGGGAGATTGAAACTGGATATTAGGAGGAAGTTGTTTGCAGTGAGGGTGGTGAGACACTGGCACAGGTTGCCCAGGGAGGTTGTGGCTGCTCCCTGCGTGAAGGTGTTGAAGGCCAGGTCGGATAAGACCTTGAGTGAGCTGTACTAGTGGGAGGTGTCCCTGACTATGTCAGCGGGTTGGAACTAGATGATCCTTGAGGTCCCTTCCAACCTTATCATTCTATGATTTATGTTTCTATATATTTACTACTATATATAGTAAAATGCAAATTAAAAATAATACAGCGATACAAACCCCATCCCAGCAGCATCTGCCCAAGAGGAGTTCCCAACCACGCTTCCACCTTCTTTCCACCCCCTCCATTATCTTAGAATCCCCCTTACATGCAGGGTGAGTTGGGAAAGGTCAGCAAGAGGTGTTAGAAGCAGAATGATTAGGTGGGAATATGTAGACCCAGGCAGAAGAGTTAATACAGCAGCAGGTAGCCACAGAGACTCACTTTTCTCTGTGTCCTTGTTTTTCTATGTCTCAGCAGAATTAATGGGCAAGATGCACATCACCATTATTTTCCTTTCACAGCCAACGATCTAACTGATCTCATTAAAATATTCCAATTAGCCTTGAACCAGCACAGAAATGAAGCAATTGTCTTCAAAAAATATGACATCACATGCTACTATTTCATCCTCAAAACAGAATTTGGTTTGCAAAGAGACACTGGAATTTCTGGAAGAAGAAAGAACTTAGTCACATAGTTTGAATTCTTTTCATGATGCTCATGTACAGGGATGATAATAAACCAAAGAAATATGGTTTAGGTAAGTGTGATGGTTTGGGAGTTCCCCACCCCCTACACTTTGTAAAATGACCCAGACTAGAACTCAGCCAGCTGGAAGTTAAGGACTGAAGCTCTATTTACAGCTCAGCACAATGNGGGACTATCGACAAGGTCTTGCAATGCCAGGACAAGGGGCAATGGGTTTGAACTGGCAGAGGGAAGATTGAAACTGGATGTCAGGAGGAAGTTGTTTGCAGTGAGGGTGGTGAGACACTGGCACAGGTTGCCCAGGGAGGTTGTGGCTGCTCCCTGCGTGAAGGTGTTGAAGGCCAGGTCGGATAAGACCTTGAGTGAGCTGTACTAGTGGGAGGTGTCCCTGACTATGTCAGCGGGTTGGAACTAGATGATCCTTGAGGTCCCTTCCAACCTTATCATTCTATGATTTATGTTTCTATATATTTACTACTATATATAGTAAAATGCAAATTAAAAATAATACAGCGATACAAACCCCATCCCAGCAGCATCTGCCCAAGAGGAGTTCCCAACCACGCTTCCACCTTCTTTCCACCCCCTCCATTATCTTAGAATCCCCCTTACATGCAGGGTGAGTTGGGAAAGGTCAGCAAGAGGTGTTAGAAGCAGAATGATTAGGTGGGAATATGTAGACCCAGGCAGAAGAGTTAATACAGCAGCAGGTAGCCACAGAGACTCACTTTTCTCTGTGTCCTTGTTTTTCTATGTCTCAGCAGAATTAATGGGCAAGATGCACATCACCATTATTTTCCTTTCACAGCCAACGATCTAACTGATCTCATTAAAATATTCCAATTAGCCTTGAACCAGCACAGAAATGAAGCAATTGTCTTCAAAAAATATGACATCACATGCTACTATTTCATCCTCAAAACAGAATTTGGTTTGCAAAGAGACACTGGAATTTCTGGAAGAAGAAAGAACTTAGTCACATAGTTTGAATTCTTTTCATGATGCTCATGTACAGGGATGATAATAAACCAAAGAAATATGGTTTAGGTAAGTGTGATGGTTTGGGAGTTCCCCACCCCCTACACTTTGTAAAATGACCCAGACTAGAACTCAGCCAGCTGGAAGTTAAGGACTGAAGCTCTATTTACAGCTCAGCACAATGGACAAGCAGAGATAGACACAACAGACAGGAATAGTTACAGACATAGACAAGTTAAAGGGAATACAGAAACACAACTCCCCTCCCAGAAATCAGAGACCCCAGGAGGGGCTCCCAACCACCCTTCCACCTTCTCCCCACCCCTGTACCTTGCCCCAAGGTTTGCCTTACACACAAGGTGAATTAGGAGGATCAGCCAGGGGGGTTTAGAAGAAAAGTGATCAGTGAAGATTAATTGGCAAAGAGGACCCAGAAGCTAGACCACCCGAGATGCTGTGCCCCCAGAGAGAGACAGACTGAGACTGACTTATCTAATGTTTTCTTTCTTTTCCCCAAACATCTAAACAAGCCTATGAGTGAAGCAGACATCACCATGTTTTTCTTTCACAACCTATAGTGTAATTTTCTCTATTAAAACACTCCAATTAGCCTCAAACCAGCACAGTAAGACTACTGAAAAACAGATGGAAAACTTAGAAAACCAGATCCATCATCTGGAGTGTAGTTTGATGCAGATGAATGCCAACTGAAGTAGGATCAATGAACAATAAAACTATAAACTGAGGAATGGTCCAGACCATAGTCTTTGGACCTTTATACCAGTTCAGTGCCAACCTGCACTCCTCAGAGGTCTCATCCTGACTCCTGTTTGATATCCTGTTTCACCCATATCCAGAGTCCCATATCCAGTTTGCTGTGGGGGACAGTGTCAAAGACCCTGCTGAAGTCCAGGCAGACCACATCCACAGGCCTCCCCACATCCACCAGGTGACTCACCTGATCATAGAAGGAGATCAGGTTGGAGAGGCAGGATCTGCCCTTCCTAAATCCATGCTAGTTTATCATCCTCTCTTTTTCTCATGGTAGAATGCAAAAAAAGCAAATTTTTCTACCCTTATTCATTCCTCTGAGCCGATATCCCTCTATATGTATGCAACAGGAATGAAAACATGTGTTGTTCACATCAGAAAGAATCAGCAGGACCCAACTGAATGCTACCACCCCTTAACTGCCTTATGTTTTAAGATTCCTTTTTATTAATCTTAATGCCTTGTTGAATACACAACTCTAGTGGACTCCTTTCTATCTTCTAATTTCTGTGTCACAAAGAACATACTTTGCCTTGCCCTTAATTTACAGACAGGATACCAAGTGAATGTTAACACACCATTGCAGTTCACCACCCATCAAAGACAGGCCTTTCCAAAAACAGGTGTAGATACTGTTTGCAGTTTTGTGGTACCCAAAGCTTTTTGAAATAATGGTAGCCTGTTATTTTTCAGCTATCTTCCCATCCTTGATGGTTTCCCACGAACTGAAGAAATGTTTGTGCAAGCAATAAATGTGTTTATTTTCCCATGCATTTCTGAGTACTTCTGGCAGCTCTGTACAGCTTTCTGGCCCCATCAGTTTAAATGACTCTATCATATACTCACTCTACAGTTAACTTCATATTATTCATATACAGTATTTGGAAGTCTAATCATTGGTTTATGAAACTTTAACCTTAGTGTTTTGCTGGAAGAAAAAGTAGAATAATTGTTTACTAACTCTAAATTTTTGGCAGCATCATAACACTGATGAAGACAATGTTAATAGCCTTTGTCTCCCACACACACACTTGGCCGAAATAGTGTGTGCTTTCCAGTCCCTTACTGTAATATCCGTTTTGGTTTTGGGAAGATATCACTGGCTTTCGTTATGAGATTCAGTTCCATCCTCTGGTTGCAGGTCTCCTATGAGGACAGGCTACAAGAGTTGGGGCTCTGCAGCCTGCAGAAGAGAAGGCTTCCAGGAGACCCTAGAGTAGCCTTCCAGTATCTGAAGAGGACCTACAGGAAGGCTGGGGAGGGACTATTTGCAAGGGCTTGTAATGACAGGACAAGGGGCAATGGGTTTAAACTGGCAGAGGGGAGATTTAGACTGGATGGTAGGAGGAAGTTGTTTGCAGTGAGGGTGGTGAGACACTGGCACAGGTTGCCCAGGGAGGTTGTGGCTGCTCCCTCCCTGGAGGTGTTCAAGGCCAGATTGGATGAGGCCTTGAGTGAGCTGTCCTAGTGGGAGGTGTCCCTGCCTATGTCAGGGGGTTGGAACCAGATGATCCTTTAGGTCCCTTCCAACCTTACCATTCTATGTCCCCAGAAGTCCTTTAGAAGTCACTGCCTGGGGCTGAGAGGGTTTAATGGGAAAGTACCATTTACATGTTGGCCTTGCCCTTGTGCGCTACACAAAGCAATTGCTATTGACCAGTATCTGCTTCAGGTGCACCAGGGTAGCTGGCCCTCAGGGCTGAGTCAGTACAGGTGATATCACAGATTCAGGCAAACTCTAATGCATGCATACAGATAGAGACAATATTGGTTTGTTTCAAAATAAACCCAAGAATTTAAAAAAAATGCACCACGGTCTTCGCTTTCAAGGTCTCTCTGATTTGCAAAAGAGTTAAGTATAGGAATCGATAGTTTGTGGGAGCAGGAAGGTGTAAAAAGAATAAACATCTCCAGGTAAAATTGATTTTTTAACTTTTTTTTTTTTTCAATTTAAAAAAAAATTGTTAGGAAAGCTGGAAGGGTTTATGAAAATTGTTTGGGTTTATTATCATTTCAGTCAAGTCTGAAAACTAACTCTTGTCTGCTCTGTAAGATCACTGGCATACAGCTGAAAACACTTTATACAAAGGGACTTGACAGGAAGGAATGGAATAGAGGAGGAAATATGCATTGAGAATATGTCAAGTTAGCGTTAGAAATTTAAGAAATAGAACACATAAAAATCTTAATGAATGGATAGAAACTGCAAATCCCTCTCAGAGGAGAGAAATAATACAGACAGAACTGGAGATATCCAAAATATGGGAAGATAAAAGCAGATAAAAATAGAGAAGCTGTGAGGTAATACCATGGGAAATTAATTGAAAATCAAAGAAATCTGGAGAGAAGTGTAGCATACAAGTCCAGGCTGGGTGGTGAATAGCTGGAGAGCAGCCCTGAGGAAAAGGACCTGAGGGTCTGGGGTGATGAAAAGCTCAACATGAGGCTGCAGTGTGAGTGCAGCCCAGACAGCAACTGAGTGCTGGGCTGCATCAAGAGCAGTGTGGGCAGCAGGGCAAGGGAGGGGATTCTGCCCCTTTGCTCTGCTCTCGTCAGACCCCACCTGGAGTCCTGTGTGCAGTTCTGGAGCCCTCAGTACAGGAAGGACATGGAAGTGTTAGAGCAGGTCCAGAGGAGGCCACAAAGATGATCAGAGGGCTGGAGCAGCTCTCCTGTGAGGACAGGCTGAGAGAGTTGGGGCTCTGCAGCCTGGAGAAGAGAAGGTTTCGAGGGGACCTGATAGTAGCCTTCCAGTATCTCAAGGGGGCCTACAGGAAGGCTGAGGAGGGACTACTGACAAGGTCTTGCAATGACAGGACAAGGGGCAATGGGATTAAACTGGCAGAGGGGAGGTTTAGACTGGATGTTAGGAGGAAGTTGTTTGCAGTGAGGGTGGTGAGACACTGGCACAGGTTGCCCAGGGAGGTTGTGGCTGCTCCCTCCCTGGAGATGTTCAAGGCCAGGTTGGAGAAGGCCTTGAGTGAGCTGTCCTAGTGGGAGGTGTCCCTGCCTATGGCAGGGGGTTGAAACTGGATGATCCTTGAGGTCCCTTTCGGTATTACCATTCTATGATTCTATACTGAAGAGAAAAAGAGGTGCTGAAATCAACTCAAACTACGCTGAAATGCACTTAAACTAACCTCAAAAACTCTCATATCTCAAATTGACTTTAAATATTTGTTTTGAAGTGTAGTTGGACATTTTCTTGAACTAAAACTGAACTAAGTGAAATATTTCTTCCCACCATTCAAAATGCTTTAACTAAAAATTGACAAGGAATGGTGTCTCGATCCACTTCTGTGGAAGGAAGGGTTCTTTTATGGGTCCTCTGAATGAAATCACTGTGTGCAGTTCTGGAGCCCTCAGCACAGGAAGGACATGGAAGTGTTGGAGCGGGTCCAGGGGAGGGCCACAAAGATGATCAGAGGTTTGGAGCAGCTCTGCTATGAGGACAGGTTGAGAGAGTTGGGGCTCTTCAGCCTGGATAAGAGGAGGCTTCCAGGGCACCTGATAGTAACCTTCCAGTATCTGAAGGGGGCCTACAGGAAGGCTGGGGAAGGGTTATTTGCAAGGTCCTGCAACGACAGGACAAGGGGCAATGGGTTTAAACTGGCAGAGGGGAGATTTAGACTGGATGTTAGGAGGAAGTTCTTTACAGTAAGGGTGGTGAGGCACTGGCACAGGTTGCCCAGGGAGGTTGTGGCTGCTCCCTCCCTGGAGGTGTCCAAGGCCAGGTTGGAGGAGGCCTTGAGCGAACTGTCCTAGTGGGAGGTGTCCCTGCCTATGGCAGGGGGTTGGTACTGGATGATCCTTGAGGTCCCTTCCAACCTTACCATTCTATGATTCTATGATTCTGCGAAATCAAGAATAAACTGATATTTGGCTGAGAAAAGCACTTAGATTTTATTTTGCTTATGTGTGCAGGGGCAAAAATTAGACATGGAGAAAAGGAGGAAAAAGCAAAAAACAGCAGAAACAAAGCAACAGTTACTGCCACGGATCCTAGTGATGTCTTGCAGGTCCTGATGGCCTCAAGCAGTGGGGGAGCTCTGAACTTCCCTCTTTCTTTTGAGATTTTATAACTTTTCCAATCTTATATGTGGTCACAGTTCCTCATCCAGTTGCCATGGTTATGGTACTTGTGTCAGCACTGGTTTTGCTGTTCTTTACATGCTCTTTTGACTCTAAACTGCTCCATCACTCATCTGTGAGGACCCTCTCCATCAGAAGACCCATAAAGCTGTCACAGTGAGCCCCATCTTGCATTACAGCATTCTTCAGTGCAGAACCTGAGGCCTCATCTGATTATCAGTTGCTACAGTCACAGAGCTTGTGGATTTGGAGATAAGCAGCTCTCTCCCTGGGACAATGGTGACACAAACATGAACACAAACATACTTAACTCCTTACAAACAGTGAACACTTGAAACAGGCTTACAGTAAGCTGAGCATGAGCTGTATCCCTCAATCGCTGTCCCAGTTCTTATACAGTGAGTGGCTGAGCTCTAACAGTCCAACCAAGGCCTTCTGTGTGGTGGTAGAGAATTCTACCACTTCCCATCCCTCCCCTTTGTGTGGGCAAGGAGAAAAAGGACCTGGGAGGCAGAGTTGAGATAAGAGAGATTTACTAGTACCAGATATTACAAAGAAAATTACTACTGTATGTAGCAGCAGGGGAACAAACAAAATGAGTACAACACCTATGAGTAAACATGAGCCAAAATGCAAACATCCCCAGGCAGAAGGAGGGAAAAGGCAGGAAAAAACCTGGAAGCTTTACAAGCTGTAGGGTAGACTCCGAATCCCATAAAACCTGTTCATCCCCATCCAGCCCTTTCCATCTGCAGTGAGAATGATGTCAGCATGATATCAATTGCTGAATCAGCAGACTCAATGGGCTGAATCCTTGACCATCACCATGCTGCTGCTTTGCAGTCGTGGGTCAAGTTGTGTTTGTAGAACCATACTGTTGGGATGGGAAGACCTTGGCTTAACTAAGAATGGTGCTTTCTTGATTATTGCAGCAGCATCTTTATTGGTGCTTAAGACCTTGGCTTAACTAATCAACCTGGTGCTTTCTTGTTTATTGCACTATCATCTTTATTGATGCTTAAGACCTTGGCTTAACTAATCAACCTGGTGCTTTCTTGTTTATTGCAACCAGCACATGACTGGCTGGAGAAACACAGAGCTTAAAACTGAATAAAGCAAAGCACAAAAAAAACCAAACAGCAACAAAAAAAAACCCCAAACCCAAATCCTATGATGACTTGTAGCTTCAGAGAATACTGCATTTAGTTGTAAATCTTACATGTAGGCCTTCTTGTCAGGAATCACTGAAGCTCACTGAACAACACTACATTCAGGGGAAAACTGGTGTGTCTTCCCATCCTTGGAGTCTTTCATCAGCTACATGTAATATTTTGAAAATTTGTGTTTTTACTGTGGAGTTTAGCTGTGTTCATTGTGAGTAGATGCTTTTGACTGACCCAAGAGAGATTTAAATCGGATAGTAAGAAAAAAAATGCTTACTGACAGGGTGTCCAGGCATTGGAATAGGCTGTCCAGGGAGGCAGTGGCATTTTGGATACCAACACTCTGCACTGTTTTAGGAACTGGCTGGAGGGCCGAGCCCAGAGAGTGGTGGTGAATGGTGCCACATGCAGCTGGAGGCCGGGCACTAGCGGTGTGCCCCAGGGATCAGTGCTGGGCCCCATCCTCTGTAACATCTTCAGTGATGATCTGGACGAGGGCATCGAGTCAGGCAGCAGCAAATTTGCAGCTGACACCAAGCTGGGGGCTGATGTTGCTGGGTTGGAGGGCAGAAGGGCTCTGCAGCGGGACCTCGACTGCCTGCACAGATGGGCAGAGTCCAAGGGGATGGAGCTCAACAAATCCAAGTGCCAGGTGCTGCACTTTGGCCACAACAACCCCATGCAGAGCTACAGGCTGGGGTGGGAGTGGCTGGAGAGCAGCCAGACAGAAAGGGATCTGGGGGTGCTGATTGACACCTGCCTGAACATGAGCCAGCAGTGTGCCCAGGTGGCCAAGAAGGCCAATGGCATCCTGGCCTGCATCAGCAATAGTGTGGCCAGCAGGAGCAGGGAGCTCATTCTCCCCCTGGACTCTGCACTGCTTAGGCCACACCTTGAGTCCTGTGTCCAGTTCTGGGCCCCTCAATTGAAGAAGGACATTGAGGTGCTTGAGTGTGTCCAGAGAAGGGCAACGAGGCTGGGGAGAGGCCTGGAGCACAGCCCTATGGAGAGAGGCTGAGGGAGCTGGGATTGGTTAGCCTGGAGAAGAGGAGGCTCAGGGGAGACCTTCTTGCTGTCTACAGCTACCTGAAGGGTGGTTGTGGCCAGGAGGAAGTTGCTTTCTTCTCTCAGGCAAGCAGCAGCAGAACAAGAGGACACAGTGTGAAGCTGTGCCAGGGGAAGTTTAGGCTGGAGGTGAGGAGAAAGTTGTTGCCTGAGAGAGTCATTGACTGCTGGAATGGGCTGCCCAGGGAGGTGGTGGAGTCAGCGTCCCTGGAGGTGTTCAAGGCGCATTTGGACATGGCACTTGGTGCCATGGTCTGGTCTTGAGGTCTATGGTAATGGGTTGGACTTGATGATCTTTGAGGTCTCTTCCAACCTTGGTGCTACTCTGATACTGTGATACTGTCCCTGAAGGTGTTTATAATATGTGTAAACAGGACATGGTTTAATGGCCTTAGTGGTGTTAGCTTGACAGATGGACCTGATGATCTTTTCCAACTGAAACAATTCTATGATTCTGGGGTTCAATGATTTTCTGACATTCCAGACCTGATACTTACCAAGTAAAGAATGGCAGCTGAGCCAACATGAAAATGTGCAGTGCATTAAAATTCCGTTTGTACTCAAGGAATGAGGACACCAGCATCTGTCTTCCGTGCTCTTTACTGCGTTCTTCTCTACCACTGCATCAAAGTGGCACAGCAAATCCTCAGATGTGAACTCAATGTGAGTTAATGAATCAGAGGAGGAAAGGAGGGTGAGGGAAAGCTTTGTCTCATGTTGGCAAAAGGGCTGCAAGACAAGATGCCATGGTCCAAGTCCCCATAAAACTACCTTTCAAGATATATTCCATTATGACCTGATGATGCTTGAGGCTGGATTCCAAATTCCAGCAGGAACAAAGGGTCAGGAGAACATAGTGTTTATCAGTAAACACAAAGGCCAACATCACCACCTCCACCCCCCTGGAACAGCAGCATCCTACATTTGTCAGCACTTCAGTGATCTATAATTACTGTTAATTCATCTGAGGCCATGCTCAAAACGAGGGAGCTGACAGCTGAAACAAAAATATACATTTCTTAATCTCCTTCCCATAGTTCCACGGAATTTCCATAATATAGAAAACTGAAAACAAATTATTTGCTACATAATTTGAACTAGAAGATGTCAAATACTTGCAATCATCATTTTCTCCAGATTCTCAGATGGAGAAGTACAACGTGGAGAAGCCTACACTTTTCACAAATGTCAGCTGCAGCTTTGTCCTTTGAGCAGCCTCACAAACCTTTTAATTTTCTTTTCCCTACAAAGCAAAAGTACCTTTGGGAAGTTAGGTAATTGATTTCCAGTGTGAAGTAATTCACATTCATTAGGAAGGACTGGGACAATGACCAGCCTGTAATTGGGCTTTTTTCTTGGAGAAATAAATTAGTCATAGCTCAAATTAAACTGCTTCTAAACCAAAAAGTTATCAATTCAGTTCCATGATTTAGGAATTCGATTCATCAAGGTAATGATTGTGTAGATAGTTCAGTAAAGACCTAACAAATAGGGAATGTTTCCATTATGAGCTAAACTAGCTTTCAGATACTTTCCTGGAGCAGATACAGAATGCCCTTACATGACTGAGGATGCATATGAAAATGGTTAGACAGAATAAAAAGAAAACTACATATCTGGCTTCCAGTGGCTCAGAACATTACTAGATTCTAGGACTCCTTATATAGGATCATAGAATGGTAAGGTTGGAAGGGAGCTCAAGGATCATCCAGTACCAACCCCCTGCCCAGGAACACCTCCCACTAGCACAGCTCACTCAAGGCCTCCTCCAACCTGGCCTTGAACACCTCCAGGGAGGG
>VWZE01016325.1:143194-168927 GCA_013396675.1 Eubucco bourcierii | reverse complement strand
TAGAGTTTTTTTTTTTTTTTTTTTTTTTTTTTTTTTTTTAACTGTAATTGCAAGATGAAGTGAAGGACAGATATCCCAATTAAATTATTAGCCTTTTAAAAAAGCTTAAGAGTTTGCCTCAGACTTGTTTACTAAAGTTTCACTATCCAAGTATAATCTGGTTACTGGAGTCCTTTCCTAAGGGCAAGAACTTAACATAGCTGACTTTTTAATCCATCACTACTGTTGCAGAGCTACTACTCTTTTGAACCACTTAAGAGTTAGAAGACTTGCCCACAAAACAGGAGATGTGTTCAATTCTTTTCAAACTTCATCTCCGACCTCACAAGGTCGTGCTCACTCCAGTGGATTATAGAACAAGAAGAGGTGAAATAGAAAAAGAGAAAATGGAAAGCTACTTTTGGGTTGAGTCACTGTGCAGGTAGAAATACAGGATTTATGGAGACAAGATCAAATAAATGGAATCCTAAATATCTAGTAGTTATGTTTCTGAATCTCCTCAAGCTGAACCTTGTGTCTCTGCTCCTCTCACTTAGCGAGTGAGTGCTTTAATAACTAGGTTATCTTATAAAAAGTATGTGACCTTTGTCATGTGTTATTACATGTTACTAATGTTGGTAGGCTTCTACAACTTTCATCTAGATGCATTTAGAATTAGACCTAAATATCACTAAAGTTTTAGTGCATAATGGAAATCACTTTGAATGACTGCAGATGAGTTAGACTGTAGATCAATAGATTAACCATACAGTAAAAATACCATTTTTTTTTCATAAACTGGTGAATAAACTGTCTGACCCATTAATAAAGCAATATCTCTACATTGGAGATGGGCACCACCTTTTAAGGAAGGATAAATTGTTGCTAAAATGGATGCACATCAGGCTTTTTCGTTGCTTTCAATTCTATATTCAAAGGGCAGCATCATTTTGAATGCCAATGCCGAATGTCACCACTAACAGGATAAGTATTTGGAGTGGCACTCAGTGAATGATTGACATTGTGTATACAGCAAGTTCTTATTCTGTCAGAATCTGGAATGTTTCTAGGTGTCAAAGTTAATCCACTGCCAGCTATTTGACAGCATTGCACTTAGTGCCTGATGCTAGTCTCCAAAGGGTTCGTGATTAAGGATGCATACAAATGCTATTTACTCAATTGAATAAGTAACAGTTCCACTCACATAAGAAGAAATGGACTCTCAATATAAATGTATTATTTTGATGCAAAATAGTAAACCATGACATGAGATACCAACATGTTTATACTGATTGTGTGAACTGGCAGTCACCTTTGCTGACAATGATGAGAAATATTCTACCCATGTGAAGGACCAAATCAGTAGGACAGCTCTGGCCACATAATAAGCAGCAGTAACTAGCTGTACAACAGAGGAAACATATTGAGTTCTCAATATTTTGGTCAGCACATGGAGCATTGTGACCTTAGAATTTCTCTTCGGGATTTGCAGCTGTTCAACTAGTTCCACAGCTGAAATCTAATCTTTCTACTAGCTCTTGAGCTCACAAAAACCCAAGAAGTCTTCTAAAGAGATGTACACAGGAGAGAGGTAGAGATGACATCCTCTCCTGCCTTCCTTTCACAGGGTTCAGGTTGCTTGGATTTATTCATTGCCCTTTGTACAAATATCTGTTTCGTACTTACATAGTATGCCTACAGCTGACATGACTAAAACAAATCAGTGTAAGCACAACAGAGTTGCAAGTGAAAAGAAATATGAAAAACTATCCTCTTCTTGCTTTGCTCTCCTTTATTCTCCAGTCTATAACATGCTTTCTCTATAAGTACACTTATGCTTCTTATGCAACAGAAATAGAATTTTGCATCAATGACTTCCAAGATAGCAAATGAGAAAAGGCAAACACAGGTGCACTGAGAACTGACAAAAAGATGGGAATGTAAAATAACAACAAAGGAAAAGATGGGACATGTAAAACAAACATCAGTGTCGTGGAAGGCCAAAATAGGCTTAAACATGTCCTGGCTTGTCCAGACATGTTTCTCTGCTTTCTCTCTCTCCCGTTGAGGAAAATACAGGAAAGGAAAACAAAGGCCCTGGTGCCTTCCAGTCTCCACCATGTCCCTCCAAACTTGTTTACAGGGTACTCATACATGTTTATATATTTGTTTGTGTTCTGCCCTAGAAAGGTAAAAGTAAGCCCTGACTTTACCTAATATGGTCATTTTTGGCCAAATGCCGTTCTTACTGGCTGATCTGTGGTCAAAAAAACATTAGTCTCGGGCTATATTGACAAAAAGAGATGAGCAGACAAATACAACATGCTCTGCCTTACTGTGCTCTGCCGTTGCTTATGCCATTGCTCTGCCTTAATGTGCTTCTGCCAGTGCTCTGCCTCACTGCTGTTGCATCGTGCCATGCTCTGCTAAGCTATAAACTAGCTCTGTTACTTAATAACAAGCTCTAATATTTTGAGTTTGTCTGCCTGGAAACTGCATATCTCAGCTTACCAGAAGAATGGCATCAAATGCCTTCATGCGATAGGCTCACTTAGCCAGCGTGACATTGTGCCCATCTGCACATTCACAAGACATCCTGCCAACCCCTCTGCAAAGCTCTGTGCCAAACTTGAAGTCCAAGAGGAACCAGGATCAGGTCAGAGATATTCTGCCTATCTCCCAGAAACCTTATTAGAGCCTGGGAGGATTCAGAAGCCTCTCAATGGCTAAGAAGACATCGATAGAACTTCCTACAGGAGTTTGGGTACTGTATGGAAACTGTAGCTAGCCCTGGAAGTCTGGAGATATTAATATTTCATGAGTAAATACTTAAAACCTCCAGTAAGTGAATTCAAATGCTTTCTGCCTTAAACAGAAAGGAGTTTCTCAAACCTCTCTAGTGGGCAAGCAGTATAATCAACCACAAGAACCTCTTCCTGTTCTAATGGTTTAATGTTTGTATTTTTTCTAGTTATTTCTAAAGAGTTCTAGGTTCATAGAATGCTAAGGTTGGAAGGGACCTCAAGGATCATCTAGTTCCAACTCCCTGACATAGGTAGGGACACCTCCCACTAGTACAACTCACTCAAGGCCTCATCCAACCTGGCCTTGAACACCTCCAGGGGGGGAGCAACCACAACCTCCCTAGGCAACCTGTGCCAGTGCCTCACCAACCTCACTGCAAAGAACTTCTTCCTAATATCTCGTCTAAATCTTCCCTCTGCCAGTTTAAACCCATTGCCCCTCATCCTGTCATTGCAAGACCTTGCAAATAGTCCCTCCTCAGCCTTCCTGTAGGCCCCCTTCAGATACTGGAAGGCTACTATCAGGTCTCCTGGGAGCCTTCTCTTCTCCAGGCTGAAGAGCCCCAACTCTCTCAGCCTGTCCTCATAGCAGAGCTGCTCCAGCCCTCTGATCATCTTTGTGGCCCTCCTCTGGACCCGCTCCAACACTTCCATGTCCTTCCTGTGCTGAGGGTTCCAGAACTGCACACAGTACTCCAGGTGGGGTCTGACGAGAGCAGAGTAAAGGGGCAGAATCACCTCCCTTGCCCTGCTGGCCACGCTTCTCTTGATGCAGCCTAGGACTCGGTTGGCTGTCTGGGCTGCATGTGCACACTGCAGGCTCATGTTGAGCTTTTCATCAACCCAGACTCCAAGGTCCTTTTCCTCAGGGCTGCTCTCCAGCCATTCACCACCCAGCCTGTATTTGTGCTTGGGATTGTGCCTACCCAGGTGCAGGACCTTACACTTGGCCTTATTGAATTTCATGAGGTTGGCCTGGGCCCACCTCTCCAGCCTGTCCAGGTCCCTCTGGATGGCATCCCTGCCCTCTAGCAAGTCGACTGTGCCACACAGCTTGGTGTCATCTGCAAACTTGCTGAGGGTGCACTCCATTCCTCTGTCCATGTCACTGACAAAGATGTTAAACAGCACTGGTCCCAGCACTGACCCCTGAGGGACACCACTTGGCACTGGTCTCCAGGTGGACATTGTACCCTTGATCACCACTCTCTGTGTGCCACCATCCAGCCAATTCCTTATCCAATAGTGCTCCACCATCAAGTCCTTGTTTTTCCAGTTTGGTGACCAGGATGTCATGTGGGACAGAGTCAAATGCCTTACTCAGGTCCAGGTAGATGCCATCAGTTGCCCTTCCCTTGTCCACTGTCGCTGTGACTTCATCATAAAAAGCCACTAAATTTGTCAGGCAAGATCTGCCCTTGGTGAAGCCATGCTGGTTCCCACCAATCACCTCTGCTTTGTTTTCCATTTGCCTTAGCAGAACTTTCAGCAGGATCTGCTCCATGATCTTGCCAAGCACAGAGGTGAGGCTGACTGGTCTGTAGTTTCCAGGGTCATCCTTTTTTCCCTTCTTGAAAATGGGTGCTATGTTTGCCCTTCTCCAGTCAGCAGGAACTGCCTTTTCCTATGTTTAATATTTTCATGACTGTTGCAAAGAACCTGTTATTATTAAAATTGTGGCTGGTATCGAGACTCCTGAATATAAGAATTAATAAGCAATAGTACATTTGAAAAATCCTATCTCACAGCCGCAACTTACTGCCATAACAATCAGAGAGCAGAAAGTTGATAGGATGAGAAAATGAAAGAAAGGGTATGAGGAAATGAAAGAAAGGGCAATGATGATATCAATGAAAACAACTGATGGCACAAATGGATCTCTCTAACTGGACATTTTCACTCTGCAAAGAGGTATTTTGAAAACCACTTCTCCTACTTTTTGCATTTCTTTGTATTTGACATGAGAATGCAAAAAAAGTCGTAAACTTTTTGGGACAGAAATTTCTTTTCCGCTATGGAAACTCAACTACTGGCTGGGCCTGATGACTAAGATCAGAGCCTCTCACTGGTTATTAGAGGCAGACAGATTTGGTGGGTTTTATGGCACTGATGGGTTTGCCCTTTCCCGTGTGTGACTTCAACAGACTGGTGTGTGGCTGCAAACTCAGGTACATGCACAATATACAAAACATATACTGATCAGCCACACAGATCAATGTAGACAGAGTTATGTCTTTATTAGAACCCACATAATCACACAAAGTGCTCATGTACACACAAAGAAAGCTTTACACATACTAAAGCCTTTTTCTGTCTCCATCTAATAAAATTCCTAGCCCGCTTTAGACAAAAAGTTTCTTTATTTTGCAAGACATTCAGGAAAGAGTTTGTTTGGCTGGCCTACCTTGGTGTGAAATCTTGAAAGCAATTGAGTTTATATGCTTCATTTCCACTGTCAAGCATTTGGTCACCTATTTTTCTGCCTCTGATCCTTCATGCTCCTTGTGTTTTCTACAACTATCTTGTAATCAGATAATCTAACCCTAACAATGGAAAGACATTTTAAATGAGCTATTCCAGAGGCAAGAGTCACATTTCATCCATATATAAGAAGAAAAAGTGAAAATAAAACAGTGAGATGTTCAAACACTGGCATAGGTTGCCATAGAAGCTGTGGAATCTCCAGCCTTGGAGATATTAGAAATCTGACAGAATACTGTCCCAAGAAACCTGCTGTAGTGGACACCACTTTGAGCAGGGAGGTTTGGATGAGATGAGCTTCAGAAGTTCCTCCTAATCTCAACTACTGTGTGGAAATTCAGAGATGCACAGAGAAGTGAAAATTGAAAATCTCTGTCCACATTTGCACCTGAAGGAAGACACTCTTGTCACCAATTCCAACACTTTAAATCTTTTGTAGCCAGGAAATTAGGTTTGAAAGCTAAATGAAGAATTGCTTTTCTTTTTCAACATTCTCTCTGCAAGACGACAGCTCAAGAGAGACAGGGACATGCTGGGAAGAGTCCATGGTGGAGTCTTGAGGATGACTGGGGGACTTGAGCATCTCCCCTATGAAAAGAGACTGAGAAACCTGGGGTTGTTTAGTCTGGGGAAGACTGAGAGGAGAGCTTATCCATGTGTACAAATATCTGAGGGGTGGATGCCAAGTGGATCTGCCCAATCTCTTTTCCTTGGTGTGCAGCAATAAGATGAGGAGCAACATCTACAAACTGGAACACAGAAGGTTTCACCTCAACATGAGGAGAAGCTTCTTTACAGTGAGGGTGACAGAGCACTGGAACAGGCTACCCAAAGAGGTTGTGGAGTCTCCTTCTCTGGAGAGTTTCAAAACCTACCTGGATGCGTTCCTGTGTGAACTACTTTAGGTGATCCTGCCTTGGTAGGGACATTGAACTCGATGATCTCTGAAGGTCCCTTCCAACCTTTAAAGTTCTGTTTATAGTCTCTACAAATCTGATTCTCTCACAGCTCAAGATGAGAGTACAACTCTTTTATGACATCAAATGTATGTTTTCAATACTTTCTTATCCTGTCATGGGAAATACATATATCACAGATATTTGGCACTAAGAACTCACTCTAGCTTGCTGAAACATCCTTTGTACTCGAAGTGAAGTCTCTGCTCTAGCAGAGGGAAGTGGATTAGGTGATCTTCAGAGTTCCCTTCCAACCTCCCCATTCTGTGATTCTGTGAAGAACCACTGAATTCAGCACAGTCATTAAATACAATATAGAAACATCCCTCTTCTGAGAGCTGGAGAGCTGAGTAGTATTGACAAAGAAACCAAACCACTAGTATTGACAAAAAACCCACAGCTAACAGTAGTCACACAAATTTGTGAACTATTTTTGTAGAATCAGGTGTAAGGCACTTCTGAAGGTCATCTAGTACAAACTCCCTGCAGTAAGCAAGGACATGCCTAACCATATCAGGTTCCTCAGAGGCCCATCAAGACTGACCTGGAATATCTCCAGTGATGGGAAAACCCATTACAGAGTTCCACCATTCTCATAGTAAAGAACTTCTTCCTAATGTCCAATTTAAAATTTACCCTTCCCTAGTTTAAAACCATTGCCCCTTCTCCTGTTGCTACATGCACTCATTTAGAACTCCTCAAGATATCAAGCTGGCATCATCTGACTTGTCCCACTTCTTAGGACACTCATTTTCTATACACAGGACTGCTGGAGTGTGACTTGTTTGAAAGAGAGTGGCCAAAGCATGACAGTTTAGATTCATACCAGGGTGATTATATTTGAGAAAGATCTTTTTAGAAACATTTTAGAGAGTGAATACAGACAACATCTGTGTTGGGTGTGAAGAGATGAATGATCTGCTCAGCCTGGTGGTTGAGCTCAAGGAGGAAGTTACAAGACTAAGGACTATAAGGGAATGTCAAAGGGAGATGGACTGGTGGAGCCAGGCTCTGAAGGAGGGGAAGCAGGTGCAGGCTGCAAGAGAAGCAGGGGTCCCCATGTCCTCTTGCTGCCCAGAAAAAGAACTCTCTTCTCAGAGGTGGACAAAACCACACCTCATCCCCCCTCACCTTCCCAGTTGCCTTTACACAATAAACATGGGGCTGTGGAACTTGAGAACCAAACAAATTAGGATGGAGAGCAAGATCCATCCAGTGAGTCATGCAGGGTTAGTCGCTCAGCCCCATGCCTTAGGGGTTTGTTAGCTAAGAAAAAAAGGAGGGTAATTATAGTAGGTGACTCCATTTTGATGGAACAGGGCCTCATTTGTCAGCTAGACCCATCCCAATGCCTCCCTGGAGCTTGGGTTAGAGATGTTGAAAGGGAGCTCTCTGGTCTGTTGCAACCCTCTGATTATCACCCTTTGTTGGTTATTCAGGTTGGCAATGATGAGGTTAGAAAGGGAATCCCAAAGGCAATTTTAACAGATTTCAAGGCATTGAGGTGAGCAGCTGAAGGCTCGGGTGCACAGGTGATGCTTTCATCAATCCCTCAAGTTGTAGGAAATAACACTGATTAACACATGGCTCAGAGCCTGGTGTCACTGTCAGAATTTTGGTTTCTTTGATCATGGGGAAGTTCATAAGGTACTGAATCTACTGGTAACAGATGGAGTACATCTGTCTCAAAGCAGGAAAAGTATCCTTGCAGATGAGTTGGTGGGACTCTTTGAAAGGATTTTAAACTAGGCTCAGAGCAGGAGGGGTATAAAACCAGGCTCACTAGAGAAGAGCCTAAGCACAACATTCAGTCTGTCATTTCAGACAACCAACCGAGTCCTAGGCTGCATCAAGAGCAGCATGACCAGCAGGGTAAGGGAGGGGATTCTGCNACCTGATAGTAGCCTTCCAGTATCTGAAGGGGGCCTACAGAAAGGCTGGGGAAAGATTATTTACAAGGTCCTGCAATGACAGGACAAGGGGCAATGGGCTTAAACTGGCAGAGGAGAGATTTAGACTGGATGTTAGGAGGAAGTTCTTTCCAGTGAGGGTGGTGAGGCACTGGCACAGGTTGCCCAGGGAGGTCGTGTGTGCTCCCTCCCTGGAGGTGTTCAAGGCCAGATTGGATGAGGCCTTGAGTAACCTGTACTAGTGGGAGGTGTCCCTGCCTATGGCAGGGACTTGGAACTAGATAATCCTTGAGGTCCCTTCCAACCTTACCATTCTATGATTCTATGATTCTACGATTTCGCTTGAGGTGTGAGATGGTGACAATAATATTAAAACTATCTGTGAGGCAGAAAGACACACCAGTGTTGGAAGGAAGGGGTAATTCCGAAGTGTGCTGTGAACACTGAAGCAAAGGTAAATCCTTAGAGAGGTAAGCCAGGGACTACCAAGGTAGTAGGAGACAGGAGGGTAACTTTCATGAAGTATCTTGGGGGAACAAAGAGGTGTCTGCTTAAGAAGATGACATGGCTGGCAGCCCAGCTGAAGTGCCTCGCATGCAACGTGGGCAACAAAGAAGAGAAGTTGGAAGTTACCATGCTACAGGAAAGCTACTACACAGCAGCAATTAGAGAAACTTGGTGGGATGAATCCTATGGCTGGAGTGTGGCTATCGATGGCTACAAGCAGATCAGAAGAGACAGCACAGGCAGAAGGGTTGTAGGCGTTGCCCTCTATATAAAGAAGTGGATAGAGGGTGAAGAGTTGTTGCTTAAAGACCACTCCTTACACCACCATGATGCCTGCTGGAAAACTAGCAAAGCAATCTGTAGACAGTCCAGGAGACTCCTGCAGTGCCTAGATGACAACTTTTTAAGACAAGAAATTAACAACCCTACTTGAGGGGATGCATTACTGGATCTGATGGTCACAAATGCAACTGAGTCATCAGGGATGTCAAAGTTGAAGGCAGTCTGGACTGCATTGATCATGTGCTAGTGTAGTTCATTGTGCTAAGGGGTATGAAGCAGATGAGAAGCATAGTCAGGGCTCTAAATTTTAGGAAGCATACTTCCAGCTCTTCCAGGAGCTAGTAAATAGGACCCCATCAGAAACTGCCCTCAGAGACCAAGGAGAGGCACAGAGCTGGCAGATTGTTAAGGACACTTCATAGAATGTAAGAGATCTCAATCCCCAGGTTTAAGAAATGAGACAAGAAAGTCAAGCAACCACCATGGCTGAGCTGAAACCTGCTGGCCAAACTAAAGGGCAAGTTGGGACTATAGAGGCAGGGAAGAGGGGATAGAAATCCTGGTAAGAGTACAGGGACATCATCTGGTTGTGTAAAGACAAGGTCAGGATGATCAAGATGCAGCCATAACTGAGCTTGGCAAGGGATATAAAGACAAACAAGAAAGACAGAAAAGGGTGGTTAAAGCAGAAAAGGGAGGTTAAAGCAGAAAAGGCAGGTTAAACCAGAAAAGGAAGGTTAAAGAAAGTGTAGCCCCTCTGAGGAGCAACAGTGGGGACTTGTATCAACACAGAAGGAGAAGGCTGAGATTCTCAATGTTGTTTTTTTTGCCTCAGTATTCATTGACAACCCCTCTCCTCATGGCTCTCAATTTGATGGCCCACAAGGTGGAGACCAGGGAGATCAAGTCCCTCCCACCGTCAGCAAAGACAAGATTTGCACCCACCTGAGGAACTTGAAAACATACAAGTCCATGGAACCCGATGAGATGCATCCCAGAGTCCTGAGGGAATTAGCTGATGTAGCTGCCAAGCCACTCTCCATGATATTTGAAAAGTCCTGGCAGTCAGGTAAAGTCCCTGGGGACTGGAAGAAAGGAAACTTTACACCCATTTTTAAAAGGAATAGAAAGGAGGGCCCTGGGATCTACTGTGCTGCCAGCCTCACCTCTGTGCCTGGGAAGATCATGAACAGATCCTCCTAGATGGTATACTAAGGCACCTGGAGGACAGGAGGTGATTCAAGACAGCCAGAATGGCTTTACTAGGGGCAAATCCTGCCTGACCAACCTAGTGGCTTTCTCTGATAAAATGACTACGTCAGTGGACAAGGGACTGCCTATGGATGTGACATGTAGATTTATGCAAGGGCTTTGACATGGTGCCCCTCAACATCTTCCTCATCAAATTGGAGAGAAATTGATTTTTTGGGTGGACTGTTCAGTGGATAAGGAATTAACCGGATGGTCACAACCAGAGGGTAGAGACAATCGCTTGAAGTCCGGATGGAAAGCAGTGACAAGTGGTGTCCCTCAGGGGTCCATACTGGAACACACATTGTTTAATATTTTTATCAATGTTATAGATAACAAGATTGAGTGCACCAGTATCGAGTTTGCAGATGGCATCAAGCTGAGTGGTGCTGTCCATGTGACAGAGGGATGGGATGTCATCCAGAAGGACCTGGACAAACTGGAGACATGGGCCTAGGTGAACCTCATAAGGTTCAAAACAAGCAAGCGCAGGGTCCTGCACATGGGCTGGAACAATCCCCACTATCAATACAGACTGGGGGATGAGGTGGTAGAAAGAAGCCCTGCAGAAAAGGACTTGAGAGTGCTGATGGATGAGGAGCTGGACATGAACAGACAGTCTGCACTTGCAGCCCAGAAGGCAAATCATATCCTGGGCTGCATCAAAAGAAGCATGGTCATCAGATGAGGTGATTGAGCATGTCCAGAGAAGGGCAACGAGGCTGGTGAGAGGCCTTGAGCACAAGCCCTACGAGTAGAGGCTGAGGGAGCTGGGATTGTTTAGCCTGGAGAAGAGGAGGCTCAGGGGGGACCTTCTTGCTGTCTACAACTACCTGAAGGGTGATTGTAGCCAGGGGGAGGTTACCTTCTTCTCGCAGCAACCAGTGACAGAACAAGAGGACGCAGTCTCAAACTACACCAGGGGAAGTTTAGGCTGGAGGTGAGGAGAAAGTTCTTGACTGAGAGTCATTGGCTACTGGAATGGGCTGCCCAGGGAGGTGGTGGAGTCAGCGTCCCTGGAGGTGTTCAAGGTGGGTTTGGACATGGCACTTGGTGCCATGGTCTAACCTTGAGGTCTGTGGTAATGGGTTGGACCTGATGATCTTTGAGGTCTCTTCCAACCTTGGTGATACTGTGATACTGTGAATCAGAACCAGAGAGCTGAATCTGTCACTTTGCTCTGGTGAGACCTCATGTGGAATACTTCATTGAGCTCTGGAGCCCTCACTATAGGACGGACATGGATCTGATGGAGCATGTCCAAAAGAGGACCATGAAAATGATCAAGGGAATGGAACACCTCTGCTATAAAGACAGGTCCTACAAAGAGGAGGCTCTGGGGAGACCTAATAGCAACCTTCCAGTACCTGAAGGGGGCTTACAAGAAGGCTGGAGAGAAACTATTTACAAAAGCCTGTGGTGATAGGATCAGAAGCAATGCTTATAAACTAAAGAAGAGTTAGATTGAATGTTAGGAACAGGTTCTTTACGATGAGGGTGGTGGAACACTGGAACAGGTTGTCCAAGGAGGTAGTTGAGGCCCCATCCCTGGAAATATTCAAGGTGAGGCTTGAGAGGGTTCTGGATAAGTCGACCTAGTCGAGGACATCCCTGCTTCCTGCAGAGAGAGATGGACTAGATAACTTTTGGAGGTCCCTTTCAGCCCAAATCTTTCTATGATTCTGTGAAAATATATAACATTAAATCACTCTGATAAAGATTAATTCACTTTGCTCTTTAAATAATATCATGGGATTATGATCAAATTGCATCTCAACATCCATTTAAAAATACATTATCGTAAATTAAACTTTCAATTTAAATTCACTAGAAAAAAAGGTGGATTAATACAGTCAGAACCTTTAAGTATTCTTCTTATTTTATCTTTAGTATTATAGTAATAGGTATCCCAGCTTCCACCTGTCAATTCTTTAACATGCTGGTAAGGGGAAGAACTGAGTTTGTTCTGCTGATTTCTTTTTATTTTATTGTGTGAAAATTTGAAAAGGTACTGGTGAGATCTGCAGGCCAAGTTAGTTGCTTGACTAGTAAGTTTCAATTTGACACCACAGCATTCACAGATGCTAATTTTCAAATATCTATCATGTATGTAAAGGTAAATGTCAAACAGTACTTATCCAGAAAAGACCATACTCGTGACAATTATTATGAATTTAAAAAGAAGAAAAACAAAATGAAGTGTAGCAGATATGTCAGCAATGAAAAATTACCCTGCTTCTAGAGACACATGTAAGAAAAGACTCATTTTGCATTTTATGACTTTGTTCTCCAGGAGAGGCATTCAAATTTATTCCAGTTGCTATCAAAATTTATTGTCAGTCACATTCTATGTATAAAATGGAACTTCATATAGTTTATAAATAATTAATGCATGAACAAAACATCTATAATAAACATTCATTTCTTTCATAGTTTTTACAGTCTGGCAAAAAAAAGTAGGTGCTCATACTACACCTTATAATAGTTCAAGCTCGATGTTATTATCAAACCTGTGTTACTTTCATTTGTAATACCTTTTTTATCATCTATTCATAAATAGAGTACCAACCAAAATACTTGCTAATTATAGGTGTTTAAGACTAATTTGAATATTTCAAATTTAATATTCCATTGGATGTGTTATTGCACAAAGCTAAGCAGATATCCTTTCTCCATCTGGTGTTGGTATTTTTCCTCACCAGTTTTAATATCTACTTAATCTTCCTGAGAAGTCATATCAGGCAATCCAATATCTATTAAATTCAGTACTGTTTTAAGAATTATTATATGTGTATTTAACTTTGCATAAATATTTGCAAGAGAAATGTATAAAATGAGACTAGAGAGAAGTGTAAGCAGATAACTAGAATTCCCCAGTTGTTTTATTATATTCAGTATGGATCAGGTTCCAGTAGTAAAAAATGATATTTACATTACCTAAATCAGACAGTTCAGGAATACCATGGAATTAATTGTACCAAAAAGCCCACTTAAGAGTTGTTAAAAGTTACTTTGCTAGGTGTTAACTTTATATGTTTTTAATTACAAAGATACTGTGAAGAAACTGAGAAAGCTCACATCTGAGCTGATAGTACTCTCAGAGGAATAAAAATAATGACATCTTAGCAAGAAAGGTAAAAAACCCACTGAAACTTAGCTGATTTCCACCTAATTTCTCAGAACCTTACAATTAGCCGTTATTATTATTACAATTATGGTACCTAAATGAGATTGTTCTTGTAACTGGATGGATAACACCACCCTTGTAGCATGCATCAGGCAGAGATAGGATGAATTTTGGCACAATCTAATCCTTTTTACTTTTAATGAAACGGGGAAAAATCTTTAAGGTTGTTATGTGAACACAAATTTCCTTTCTAGTACTGCACCAGTTAGAAATCAAAAGGATGAACATGAAAATAAAACATGCATTTGAAAGATATACCAAAGAAAATCCTTTATACTTGATATATTGCCTGCATCTCAGAAAGTCTTTAGAATCAGATGACATATATGCATCATGGAGTATCATCTGTTTCCAGACTGAAACTCCCTTGTGTCCTTAATCCAAATACCTTAGCTTCATGATAGCTGTAATAGAAGCAGGACTCAAGGAAGTAACTGAGGGTTTTGAATCTGTAAATTGGGTAAGATTTTGATAAATAACAGGGAGAAAGGAGAGCTTGTAATCCAGTTTTCCCTTAGTTTATATTGGCTTAGATACAAGGTGGTTGAAGGCAAAATATCAAAGCAATTATATGTTCTTTTGAAAGAGAAATTGAGATGGAAAAAAATTACCATAATTACCTTCACTGATTCAACTTATTTTTATTTTATTACTTTTTGTTTCTGCTTATCATACAAGTTCAGATGCATCATGTCATCGTCATTAACTGAATGTTAGTAAGGTTAGATCATACAAATTTATTGTTTTTCTTTAATCTCACTTCCTTTGATCAGCTATAAAAGTTACCTCTCTCTCCTCAAAGTATGTATAAACGATTTGTAATCAAAGGCCTTGCTAAGCAAGGATAAAACAATGAATGAACAATTGAAAAATAGATTTCTCACTAATAATGTCTTAGTTTAAAGCACTGATAGACATAAGCAGACAATACTCACATGCCTATTTTCTTAATATTTAGAATCCAATCCTAAATTTAATGTAAAATATCTTATATTGTTTTGCTGAATAACAAAGACAATGCAATGATAGACAGGAATAGGACCGTTATGGTTTAAAAAGCAAGACCTACTATACCTCATCTCATACAAAAGATTCACTTTAGTCTTTAAAATGTGCTATTCCTCCATTCCTCCATTTTAATTTTTTTTTTCTCTTGCATATTATCTCACAAATTATTTTTGAGTTGAGTATAGAAAAGGATGTAAACATTCAAGTTGAGAAAGGAGAAAATCTACATAATGTTACAAATGTGAAGTTTTTGCTTGTTTGCTTGGGTTTGTTTGTTTGTTTTTGTTTGCTTGTTTGGTTGTTTTTCCCCAAATAAAATAGGGTGGGAGAGAAATGGACAGAAAAAACCACAACAAACTAGACCACAACCCCCCCAAACAGATAATCTCAGGAGCCACCCTTAGGGTGACAAAAATATTACTATTTTTGTGTGACAATTATTTTGCTGAAGTGCACTTTCATTACTGTTCTTTAAATTTATAACAAAATCCTGTGAAATTATATTTGCAGTACATTAGTTGCCATTTTGCATATGGGAAATACCAACTGCATAAATAAGGTATCCACATAGTAGTGTTTCCCCATTGGTGAATGTTTCATTCATTTTAAGGGTACATATGCCTTTGTTAGTGTGATCTGGCAGTAATGAGAAGCTGTTATTTATAAAGGTAATTAACAATAACCAGGAGAGCTATCCATTTGCAATGTTGCACTGAGTATATTAGTCAATGTGAATAGTTGATCTAACAGGAACACGAAAGTGTAAAAAACATTTACAGATGTTACTATTTTCTTATCCCTGGAAATCTAATCTGAATGCTACTTTATCAGTCTTAGAGTTCTCATGATTATGCTGTGCTTAGTCCTAGAAATGTGGATTATTGCTAAGGAGGGATTCAGCTGAACAAATATGGGTTTGTGTATAAACCATCATGACCTTCTATTATGGTTACTCTCAAATCATGATTTGGGTCATGGCTACAAGCAGACATTCAACATTTGATAGGTGAACTAAATTCTCAAGTGCTTGCATTTTCCCACTGACGATGTATGCCTAAACTCAGACACAGGTGCTGGTACAATAGACATCTGAAATAGCTTAGCAGGATCTGTATTTCTGTGACATGTAGCTGCCCTGATAAAGGTCAAAGCTTCTTGATCACTGCAAAGCTTGTTTACTGCTGGTCTGCCCAGTGACTGATGTCACACCCACACCCTCAGATAAGATTCAGCTATGGTATGAATGGAACCCTGTGAGACAGTCAGTTGAGTTAGTCTTGGAGCAGAGGCTCTGTAGTTGGGGACTCCCTCTTTGAATCAGGATATTGCCCAAAGTAACTCCTTGAGGTTGAGAGCCCTCATGTTATTAGGTGAGTGATTGTGCATTTTGAGTCATCATCTCTAAAGCATAAAAAATATCTATTGGGTAGAATTAATTCCTCTTGACATCCTGAACCTACAGTTTATGAATGTTTGTCAGAGTGGTAAACAATTTTGGTTAGAATAAAGTTTATTTTGAGTTTACTCTCTGCCTAACTTAACATTTACAAGCCTTGGCAGCGACTTCTTGCTATTTTTACAAAACAAACTAATGTTTATGATACTAAGAATACTTGGTTGCCCTCTGTCCCTAGGGAATCCTGCTGAAAATTAATTGGTTTTAAGATTCTCATCTGCCAAGTGACTCTCATAATCCACATTCCCTGGTGGTGAAATATATTTACCTGTACTGATTTCAGTACATCACCACATTCGTTAACAAATTATTCTGGTCTATGGTCAAAAGAAGCGACACTCAAATTCCCTGTGTTAGCATTTTTAGTGAGTAATAAGACAGTAACACTATTGAAACTGGGATATGTAGCATCATCACTCTGAATTCCTCTCTGAAACAACCTACACCTCTTCCTGCAACAAACATGTAGTCTGGCCTCATGAATGTGGGCATTCAAAGAACTATGTTAGGCATTTAAAGTGAACCTAAAGTAGAAGTGAGTCTTCCTAGATATAAAAAATAATTAAGTAACTTTTTGGTAATTCATGGAAAATGCATCCTCAGGAATCAAGTTCAGTTAACCAAGTATTAAAATAAGTATGTCTAAAAGCAGTCTGAGATAGTTCTATGCAATTCAATTGAGTTTTTTATATATATATGTATAAATATGTATAAATATTTCAGACATTCACTCATTAATACATACTCTCAAACATCTGATATTTGTTTTAGACAGAATGAAGGAGTGTGTTGTATCAATAAGCTATTAGAATTTATTTATATGATTTAATGAAAAATATTACAAAAGGGGTAAAGTCAACCCATTTATTTTCAGGTAAGGGACATTAACCAGTGCATAGACTTCTAGAATCATAAAATAGTAAGGTTGGAAGGGACCTCAAGGATCATCTAGTTCCAACCCCCTGCCATAGGCAGGGACACCTCCCACTAGTACAGTGCACTCAAGGCCTCCTTCAACCTGTCCTTGAACACCTCCAGATAGGGAGCAGCCACAACCTCCCTGGGCAACCTGTGCCAGTGTCTCACCACCCTCACTGGAAAGAATTTCTTCCTAACATTTAGTCTAAATCTCCCCTCTGCCAGTTTAAACCCATTGCCCCTTGTCCTGTCATTGTAAGACCTTGTAAGTAGTCCCTCCCCAACCTTTCTGTAGACCCCCTTCAGATCCTGGAAGGCTACTCTAAGGTCTCCTGGAAGCCTTCTCTTCTCCAGGCTGAAGAGCCCCAACTCTCCTAACCTGTCCTCATAGCAGAGCTGCTCCAACACTCTGATCATCCTGAGAATCAGCAAGTGCCTGTTGTATAACCTTCTATATATTTCAGTTCTATTTCAAGTGTAACAATTATTGCTTTACAATAGTCTGGTAACCTTGTTGTATGTCACATTTATTCTGAGTCTGATTTTGAATCTTTCCATGATTTTTGGCTTAAAAGGGCTATTCTTTTTAAATTGAAATTATGAAACCTTGAGGTTGAAATAGCTTCCAAGTAAAACAGTTTTTGCTGAATTTGAAGCTAGGAAAAGCATGTGATATACATTACTCTGGTATTTAGAACAATCTATGCATAGCTGAATTACTAAAAAATCATTCAAAATGTGATAGTAACACCAGAATTGAAAAAAATTCTTATGCACCATTGTGCATAAGAGGCATCATTTCTTTATTCAGCACATGGGCAATCACTCCAAAACCCATGGGCCCCAAAGAAATTTTTTGTGGTTATTTATACATAAGCTTTTACAAAGTCATACCTATCGAATACCTATTCAATACGCTTTAAATATTCATGGGGCATGATTCAGTGAAATATTTGTGCATCTGCACTTGCACAAGTTCTCTGGGGTCTCCCCAACCCCCTTGTCAAATTACTTTTTATGGCATCAAGGACACTTTTTATGACCTTGATGTTTTTCTCACTCGCCTTCAGTTACTGATAAAGTTGTACCATAAACTTCCTTTCTTGCCTATGTTTAGTTTATATACTTGAACTCTTTATATTGATTAGGAAGTGAAGGAAAAGGTTCTAAATAACTCGTGATTTAATAACGCATAATTGGGATTGTTTAGCCTGGAGAAGAGGAGGCTCAGGGGGGACATTCTTGCTGTCTACAACTACCTGAAGGGTGGTTGTAGCCAGGGGGAGGTTACCTTCTTCTCTCAGGCAACCAGCACCAGAACAAGAGGACACAGTCTCAAGCTGTGCCAGGGGAAGTTTAGGCTGGAGGTGAGGAGAAAGTTCTTCACTGAGAGAGTCATTGACTGCTGTTGAAAACTATATAATAGTAAAACAAATTCAACTAGTTAATTTATACACAGAAGTATGAAATGAGTCATATGATAACACTTCACTGTCAGTCTTCTGCTCTGGCAATAAACACAGTATTGAAAAATTTTATTTCTGTGGATCAATATTCTATTTCTTCTGTCCTTAGTCTTGTGAAAATATTAGAATTCTTAATCCATAGGCCATAAATAATAATATTTTGTAGGACATTTGCTAACAATTGTTTATACACTCAATCACAGAATCACAGAATGCCAGAGGCTGGAAGGGAACTTGCAAGAACAATCCCCCTTCCAGAGCAGGATCACCAATACCAGATCACACAGGAATGCATCCAGGCAGGTTTTGAGTATCTCCAGAGAGGGAGAGTACACAACCCTCCCAGGCAGTCTGTTCCAGTGTTCTGTCACATTCACAGGGAAAAACTTATTCCTCATGTTTACATGAAACCTCCTATGCCTCAGCTTCCACTCATTTCCCCTTGTCCTGTCATCAGGCATCATCAAGCATAGCCTGGTTCCATCCTCCTGGCACTCACCCTTTACATATTTATAAACATTGATAAGGTCATCACTCAGACTCCTCTTCTTCAGGCTAAAGAGCCCCAGCTCCCTCAGGCTCTCCTCATAAGAGAGAAGTTCCATTCTCTCAATCATCTTTGTGGCTCTGCTCTGGACTCTCTCAAGTAGTTCTATGTCGGCCACCTGGGAGGGCCCAGAACTGGACGCAGTACTACAGATGCATCCTCACCAGGGCAAAGTAGATGGGCAGGAGATCTTCTCTTGATCTACTAACCACAGCTCTCGTAATACATCCCAGAATGGCACTGCCCTTCCTGGGCCACAAAAGCACATTTGAAATGGAAACTCAGTATAAAATACAGCCTCTCTGAGTAACTACAATTCTTGGTCTCACAAACAGCAATGCTAAAATGGCAGGAAAACTAAGGAAGTACCTTTGGGATTCAGAAGTGTTTTTATATATATATATATATATATATATATATAATATATATACATATAGAAAAATAAAATAAAAATCTTTATATATTGTTTTCCATCTAGTTTGGCTTTTGCACACAGCCAACCATTTTATGTCAAAGTTGCATATACTGTATGGCACCTTATAAGGATAGATCAAAGAACAGACCAATTGATGCATTTTAATTTGATTTTAACCAGGAAATGTTGTGGAACAGCACCATCTGCAGGTGTGCTATCAGAAATTTAATCTCCTTGATGCAATTAGATCTTGTTAGTCATCTGTCCTTTGTTTGGTACAGATTTGGTCTTTGCTTTTAGGGAAAAAAATCCAGCATGCAGGAAGGTATGGGTTAGTCTGCAGTCAAAAGAATATTAGTTAAAAATAATATAATAGTACAAAATCAAACCTTTTGTTTCTAAGAAATGGAAGAATTATCTCTTGATTTACTTATTTCACATAGTCATGTCTTACACTCACTTACACAATCTATAATTGTTCTGTGTATGTTACAAATACTTTTATATTTTTAAAATATAAGACATTGGTTCTGAGACAGAAAGTAAAAAGTCATCATGATGCTATATAAAAAGTCAGCATGATACTCCCAGCAGGAGTAGGGAGGTCATTCTCCCCCTGTACTCTGCACTGGTTAGGCCACACCTTGAGTCCTGTGTCCGGTTCTGGGCCCCTCAATTTAAGAAAGACATTGAGGTGCTTGAACTTGTCCAGTGAAGGGTAACGAGGCTGGTGAGAGGCCTCGAGCACAAGCCCTATGAGGAGAGGCTGAGGGAGTTGGGATTGTTTAGCCTGGAGAAGAGGAGGTTCAGGGGAGACCTTCTTGCTGTCTGCAACTACCTGAAGGGTGGTTGTAGCCAGGGGGAGGTTGCTTTCTTCTCTCAGGCAACCAGTGACAGAACAAGAGGACACAGTCTCAAGCTGCACCTGGGGAAGTTTAGGCTGGAGGTGAGGAGAAAGTTCTTGACTGAGAGAGTCATTGGCTACTGGAATGGGTTGCCCAGGGAGGTGGTGGAGTCACCGTCCCTGGAGGTGTTCAAGGTGGGTTTGGATGTGGCACTTGGTGCCATGGTCTAGTCTTGAGGTCTGTGGTGATGGATTGGACTTGATGTTCTTTGAGGTCTCTTCCAACCCTGGTGATACTGTGATACTGTGATAATATGTTTAAGAATTACATTAAACTGAATTATAATAAAACAAAAATCTTGTCCTGTTGTCACCAGAAAGCTAAATATTCTTAAAGATCATGTGTTTGCCTCACTTACTTCCACTTCCACACTCTCCAAGTGATTGTAGGCATATGGATTTGAAATACTGGGTACTTTGAAAAAAGGCCAAGTAACTATGTGGAAAATTTTGGGGAGGAATGGATTGGATAGCATGTCACTGGTTTGTATTAGGCTTTATGTTGTTTCACACTTTTAAGGAACTCTGATCACTAGTTTGTCTCAAGGGAATAGATTTAGCAGTTACAAAATCTGACTACAGTTCACATACATTCAAAGAATGCAAGTAATTATTCCTTTAATTACTAGAATGCAGAGCTTCCCATGGCAGTACAAAGCCATTCAGAAAACAATAATAATACAATGATGTACTTAGATCCTGGATCAGTGTATTTATACAGTGATTAAAAGTTCCAATGCAAGCTTGTGGTGCAATATATATAAAAAGAATGAGAGAGAAAAGAAAGTTCTCATTCATATGTGTTGTCTCTTGAGTTTAACTCAGTGCAGGTCTCAACAAGTCTCTGGTATGATCGTAGAGGTATAGAATTGTCTTGAGTCCTGTGTCCGGTTCTGGTCAAGTCCAGCTGTTAGTCTTGCACTGCCAAGTCCACCTCTACATTTTATCCCTAAGTGCCACATCTACATATCTTTTAAATACATCCAGGGATGGTGACTTCTCTACTTCCCTCACCAACCCGTTTCAATGGTTTACAACCCTGTCTGTGAATTTAATTTTTATAATATCCAATGTAAACCTTCACTAGCATAACTTGAGGGCATTTCTTTACTTATTACTTAGGAGAACAGACCAAGAATTACAGCGTTGGTCTCCCTTGAGCTTTCTTTTCTCCATGCTTACCAAGCTCAAGATGTAAGTCACCAATGCAGAGAAAGCACTGAGCTGCATTTAGACACCAAATACTTCAGTTCTGTATGTTTATGACTTTGCAAACCTAATACAGAACAGAGGGAAAGATTGGGGACATGGTGTAGTGTTGAACCTTGAGTGATGGGTTGAAGGTTGGACTGCATAATCTTTGAGATCTCTTTTGACTGGATGTTTTCTGTGATTCTAGTATAGCAAAATATCAATGTTTTACAGACATTGTCTCACTTTTACCACACATATGTAAGATCCTCTAGAAGCTGAAACTCCAAGCTAGCAATCTACATTTAGGTATAATTGGATTTTTTTTTAATATATCAACACCTTTCTGTAACTAATTCATATATCTGTGTGAGAATATTTTTCTGACTGTTCTTTATTGAATACCTGTTAAAAAAAAAAAAAACAAAAAAACCAAACCAAACAAAAGGCCCCCAAACTTCCCTTACTTAATTGCTCTGGATTCTTTATTGTGTTTGGAAATGCGCAACTGTTTTCCAAGATATTTCTATAAGACTCCCAGGAAGAAAGAAACACTGCCCTGAACAGGTGTAGACAGGAAACATGCAGCTGAGCATTTTTCAGGGAAGTTGATTTTTAGCTGGAAAATATTGACCCATTAAAATGGAAACCATAGCTATAAATACGTAGAGTGAGAGACAGTTCAACTGGGGAAGCTCATTACTGATGTCATCTCTGATACATATCACTGTAGTTCTGAAGCATAAAACACCTATTTTTTCTTCTATCAGCATTATAAGTAGTATATTTCTTCAGGCATCTTCTCTCCATTTTTTCTTCTTAATCAGTGCACATGTTGCAATAACAGCTACCTGGTTTCACAGAGGCTCTGTTCGGGGGGGAAGAAGGGAAATGAGTTGTGTTCCTCTCCACTATTTGTCAGAGGACTGGATAAATCCTTACTCATGAGTCTTTCACCAGTCCTTAGACCTGGCTTCTGACTCATTGAATGCACAGTGTAAAATCCCATAAAAAGCAGTATATAGAAGGACAAAGTTATGAGAGTTAATGGTTGTCAAAATGAAGATAAATCATCATTGTCAGTGGAGAGAGAGTATTTGATTTGTATATTTGGTTTTAATTAACATATTACAAGAGACAGAGTAGGAAGAATGGGATGGTAGAATAGAGAAGCTAATCCTACCAACAAAGAAATCATAATCAGGAAATGGAGGAAATATTGAGGAAAAAAAGGAAGGATGATGGAAGGAAAAAAAGAATATAAAAGATTGTATCCATAATGAGTATAAAACACCTTGCTGAAGCAACTGAAATTTTGTAGGTTACAATATAAATCAGAAATTATCCTTGCAGACATGTTTATCACACCATGAATCCTCAGTAAACAAGTTTATGAGGTTTTCCCCTCCGTTGATGTCTACTGATATTATTTGTATCAGTCTTCATACAGCATTGCACCAGTGTCTTCACAAATTTCTATGTGCACCGCTTGAGTAGTTTAATACCTTAACATCATTCTCTGTTTTAGATGACAGTGTTTTGATAATTTTATGGAGGTAATTAAATCAAAACAATCTTGCCTTAAACCTGACATAAAAAAAAAAAAAAAAACCAAAAAAAAAGTCAACAGTTTAGTTAAAATTATTGGAATAAGGGCTAGAGAGAAGTATTTAATTGTTTAAAGGTTAAACCTGAAAAGTTACATTGAGGAAGGATGGAATGTGGTGAAGAGAGATAATATCATGCATATATCTGTGTATAGAGTTAAAAAGCAGGTAATGTGTTCTTCAGAATAATACATGTATAGGCTCACACACATATATATATATGTCTCAGTGGCTGCTTTCATGGTTCTCCCTTGGCAAAATTCCTGAGTAAAATCCATACACTGAAGCAAATACACAAGGCTGTCTCTAAGGGCTTCTGCCCCAAACCTGTTCATGTCAAAGACAAACACAACCAGCAACTGAATTAAGTAGTTACCATGGGACTTCCAAGAGACTGAAACATAGAAAGGGTCACCTTGAAAAGCAATATAGGAGAAACATGAATATCTGTAACAACAGGAGAGATACCAGGGGGAAACAGTGTGGGCAGGTGGGTGGGTACTGCTGGTTCTGTGTCCAGTCCTGCTGGGCCTTCCTCACTAAGGAGTTGGGGTGCAGCAGGGGCACTCCTAGAGTGACTCTGCTAGGCACATCTGCCTGGCAGACACCCAAAAAGGGAAGAGAGCAACCCATGCAGCCAGGGAGAGAAAGCGTATGTGCACGTGGTTAGAGACTTTGGAGGTCAGTCATAGAAGAACATTTATACAAAAATGAAATACTATATTTATTCACATTTTGTAGCTGTCTAGTGTTGTGGCTTGTCTGCTGAGATAGATCTTGACTCCATAGTTCACTGATTGACCATTACATAGGTATCATTCAGAAGTCAATATACTGCTTTGATCTTCGCTCGGCTTAAACTACATGTAATAAACAATGCAGCACCATTTGCATTGAAAAGCCTTTAAAAAACACATCCTCCCCAAAAAGCAACTTCCAGCACTCAACATCTGACTCTGTGACATTCTGTTCAGAAAAGATACTAAACCTGGAAAATCATTACCTGCAATAGAAAAGCCAAGTCACTTATGGTTGCTTGTGAAGGAAGCTCAGACTTAAATGCTAAGACACATGTTGTTTCCTTTTTTACTGGAGCTAATCATGCATGTGACCTACACAGCCTGTGCACCTGGATGTGCTATAAGAAGCAATGTATTTCCAGGGATGCTGACAGAATGATACTTGTACACGAACATCAAGGGCAAGATTATAAACAGTCTCAGTTTAATGAGTCCTCTTGAGATTTGGACATTGCTGTTCTAGTCTCTCTGACACTCATTATTTACATAAAGAACCAGTTCTAAAATCCAGAAATATGCCAAACACTGAAAAAAAATATGCAATATCCAGAATTTATTTATTTGGGAGAATACACTTGAGAGAACATCTCTCATCACATTTACATACAGGGAAAAATTACAACTTTCACAAATTAGTGAACTCTGGATTAAATATGGAACCATTTTAGTTTTCTACAGAGATTTTTTATTAATTTGCAGCATCAAATTCATAATTAAAGATTGTTTTCAATAACTAGTAAGAAGACTTAATTGTTTTTATTACTTATTATTTTATAATATATCTGGCTAAAAGCAAGACTAAAACAGGTTTTCTTTATAAGGTTCAAAATCCATTACAATCATATTTAGAAGCAGACCAATGCTGGAAATATAAAAAACACATTATATACACTAGGAAAGCAAATAGAATTAAGTATATTCTCCTAGTTGTGTTTTATAATAATAATCACTTATACTGAAGTATTTGAAGTGTTTGCTGTGTGTGACAAAAGTCTTGCCTTGGCCTGCCAGTACCAGAAAACTGAAGCACTGTAATCCACTTTAAATGCAGTGGATAAACAACGCAGATCATAGAATCATAGAATGGTAAGGTTGGAAGGGACCTCAAGGATCATCTAGTTCCAACCCCCTACCACAGGCAGAGACAATTCCCTCTAGTACAGGTTACTCAAGGCCTCGTCCAACCTGGCCTTGAACACCTCCAGAGAGGAAGCAACCACAACCTCCCTGGGCAACCTGCTCCAGTGCCTCACCACCCTCACTGGAAAGAACTTCCTCCTAACATCCAGTCTAAATCTCCCCTCTGATGCACATTCATAAACCAAAATGTAATCCAATCCTTTCACTGCATTTAGCTGTGTGGGATTTTTTTCCTCTGACATCCACTATTTTTCCATCAAACCACACATAAAATACATCAGGCAGTTTTCAATCCTCACTGATCTTGTTGCATATGGATCTAGCTTTTGAGAGTTCTTTGCCATTATGAACCTGCCCTGGTTTCAGACAGCCTGCTGAATCAAATGATGAGTATTCATATCATGCTGATGTCATGCCCAAAGCATAAGGAAATATACCATGCTTACCAGAGCAAATGATGATGGGGCTTGTGGTTCAGGCTGTAACCTGAGGTGCTTCTTGTTGCTGGGTGTTTTATAGTTTCTGATTTGGGTGTGAGTTTCTTCCTCTTTCCTGTCCACTGGCTTGGATGCTATCGTTTTCCACCTCGTTTGCTGGTTGGTTTTACTGCTTGGTTTGTTTGCTTGTTCACACAGTATTGGATGTTGTATTATTCCATTAAAGTCTCCTTGTCTCAACCACAGGACTTTTTTAATGTGTTATTCCAAATCTGGGGGAGGAGGGCGTTTGTGAAATGTTCCAAATAAATAACAAATTGAAGAGCTGTAATAGTGACCATTAATTATATTAGAAGTGAATTATTACTGAATTAAATTACAGTTAATTATTTTTCTAGTTGCCTAGCCACTATTATTTTATTGAGTGTTCAGTGCTTACCTCAACTATCACATTTTTCCTGCTGTTTTCTTACAATTCACTGTGAAT
>VWZE01016325.1:117211-142960 GCA_013396675.1 Eubucco bourcierii | reverse complement strand
GTGAATTATGTCCTTTTTTAAACAGACCTAATCCTTGACTTTATGATGCTAAAGGCAATGTGAGCTTTGACACTGACTTGAGAAAGTGAATGTCTAATGCCCTGAATGCTCTAGCTAAAAGCAGATTCCATTTGAACCTTTCTGGATTTCATTCTGTACTGTGCTCAGATCATTTGTGGTTTCTAAATATTTATCTGAATATTATAATTTCTGAGTATAAACACAAAAACCAGACAAGTTCACTTAATGAAAAGGGTACTTGGTACTCAGAGATCTACTCTTGACCACTGTAGATAAGTCATACAAAACGTATCTCTAAAGATATGCATTTGTATCTGAATATGTATGTGCGCATGTGTGTGTGTGTGTCTCTGTGTATATATCTATACACACACATATGCATATTTAATTCATGAATAGTTGAATACCTGTCATGTGGCTGGCTGAAGAGAAACAGGCAGGCAAGGAGCTATGAACTGTAAATTTGGAAAAGAAACTTATTATGTCACCTGGACTGCTAGGATCCTACAGAGGGTGGTTTTGCAGCAGTCGATGTAAGGACTACACTGAGAAGTTCTAAGCAAGTACTAAGCAACTACTCTTCTTCCACCCTGGTCTGGTCCTCAGAAGTTAGTGACAAACTTTGGCCTGATATTCTTGCAAAGATAGGTGCAAAAAAAGGACAACTGTGTTTATTAAAAATATAGTTTCATGTAACCATAGTAATAACATGTAATGGTTTCGGAGTTACCCGCACCCCACACTTTGTAAAATGACCCAACCTAAAGTGTAATTTTCTCTGTTAAAATATTACAATTAGCCTCAAACCAGCACACAACATTTTATTTTATCTTTTGATATGGGAATTTGAAATGGGGAGCCATTGAGAAAGGGAATGAAAGAACCTTTTTGCTGGGAAACCTGAGTCATGCCATTGGAGTACTAGAGAGACTGTAGAATGATGAAGCAGTGTCTGCTTATGGTGTACCAAATTTTATTCTCTGATGCCTTTCAGTTCAGATTTGCAAGAAACAGGAGAGAATACCAAGAACAAAGAAAATCTTAACTACTCCATTACTTTCATTCCTGCTGTTATATAGCTTTCTCCGATTCATGGAGTTAACATATGGGTTATTTTACAGAAGCTTATATACACAGCTGTGAAGAACTCACACAAAAGTGTGACAGATTGTATTTGCTATCAAACCAGCCAGCAATCAAATTTTCAGAGGAATTGCCTAAAAAATGTTCAGGCAGAGGAGAGTGAATGTGTCAGCATATGCCATCCATTGGGAGTATATTTTTTAATATGTCTTACCTAGGGGGTTATAGGTATATTTCCAAGAAAGACATCTATTTCTCTCAATTATTTTTAATTTTTTTTTTTATTACACTTAAGTGGTTGTTAGACAAGAAAAGCATCAGCAGGAGTGATAAAGTGATTTTAAGAAAAGAAAAATAGAATTAAAATATGAAATATTGTTAGAGTTTAAAAGTCTTGATATTTTTGGTCTAAGGTAATACAAAAATTTCTTGACTTCTAGGCACATCTTTATCAAGGAACCATCTCTTCATTAATATGTGCCTTCACAGGAAACTTTCCAGACTTTGGCTTAACAGCAAAGGCCTGTTGATTTACTTAAAGCTGAGCATAACCTGATTTTAATTAGATTCAAATAAATATCTTTTATCAAAACCAGGGACAATTGTAACCAATCAGGGTGTACAATACATTTAGGTATGATCACCATATGCCTAGGAATTGTCTTCCTATAAGTAGGGCAAAGATTGGCAGTTGTATATCTCAGTCTTGAGACAATCATTGAATTTTTGCTTAAAACTATAGGCAAAAAATAAACCAACAAAAAACATTCATTTGCTCAGAGTTCATTTGCTCAGAGTTGTCAACCCTTTATGCAGACAGATATGCTGGGTCAGTCATACAGAACAGCAGGGGTTCATGCTGTGTGAGTTGCAAAATTTGGACTTCTTTGATTTAATAAGCTCATACAGAAGTAAACAGTGTTTTTTATTTACTCAGTGCTCACAAAGATGCAACTGAATTTTTAGAGTTTCACTCCTGAGATGATGTGAAACAGGTTGTGAAAGTATTGACTATCTCCAAGGGTATCTAACTTGTTATCTTTGAGACCAAAGTGCAACCAAAGGTGAGTCTTGAGGAAGCACATCATACCACGTTCATTATTTACCTACCGTTCCTGTAACAAGTTTCAAACAGTCCTTTAAAAGATGTAAAGGATCTTCAATGAGACACTTTTGTGTCTGTTTCAATTGCTTTATGTCAAGTATTTAACTGAGTAGTATGACTTCTGGGAGACAAGGTATGGGTTGTTACTTATCAAAATATATTGAGCAGATAACAGTAAGATTTGACTACAATTATCCTAGAAGACTATGTCATACATTTGCAAGTTGCAATTTCAGCTGGAAAGTCTGATTAAGATTCCAGTATCAGGCTATAAGTCAAGAAGCATAAGGCAGTAAATCTCTTATTGATGTTGCCCAAGGTGGGTTATGGTTAGAAAGCTGTACTCTTGTTTCGGAACAAATCTTGCAGCTATGACTTAGGCTTTTATTTAAACAGCTTCTAGTTCAGTGCTGTTAAAGAATGTATTTAATAGTTGTCCAGGACTTTACAAAACACTGGTACCTAGTAAGGATAAACAGATTTTGTCCAGTTCTTGCAAATATACATCAGTCATTAACATAAATATATATTTTTTTCTCTGCTTCAAAAAAAGAAAAGTAGACAATTACATGTGACAGGATGAGTCACAGAACTGGACAATATGAGTCCAGAATTCTCACACTATTTCGCTTAATGATATGTCATCTACATGCTTTAGTTTCCTCTTGTGATTAGTTTTACTGCAGCAGTATTTATTCTCTGGCATGGAGACTGCCTTAGAGGATTCTTGCCATCTGTTGGTTTATTCACATGTGGAACTCTGTCTCGAATTGCATTTCATAATGCTGTAATACCCAAATGTGTAGGACAGACCAGAGTTGTTAAGACAATTCCATAGAATCATTCAGACTGGAAAAAACCCTTTAGGATCATGAAGTTCAATTGTAAACCCAAAACTGGCAAGCCCACCACTAAACCATACTCTTAAGTGACACATCTACTCATCTTTTAAATACTTCCAGGGATGGTGACTTCATTAATTCCTTAGGCAGTCTGTTTAAATGCTTGACAACCCTTCCTGGCAAGTACAAACCACCACCACCCTGCCCCCCAGCTCAGGATTTGGATAGCCCTGAAGGTGAGGCATGCAGCAGAGCTGGTGTTTATCAACCTTTTGTCTCTGGTGCCCCTCAATCTAGAAGTCTTTTCTTTGCTTTGAGAAACAGGCCCTCCAACTAATTCTGCAATTGCCACAGCCAAACTGACAGGATTATAAATGGAGTTCTGCTATGGAGAGGATGTCTTGATCTTACTCCACAGAAGCAGCCTTTGCAGCTCAGAAATTCTTCCCTTTAAAATGGAACCTGAGGAATCTCACCTCTCCCCCACTGTATAGGGTTCGGTTGAGCTGGAGTTAACTCTCCTCAGAACATCTTTCTAGTGCTGTGTTTTGCAATGCTGCAGCTGGATGTTGGTAACACAACAGTGTTTTAGCTACTGCTGAAACAAACACCCAAGCTGTGCTTTCCCAACTTTTCCCTGCTCTGAGAGTATGCTAAGGGGTGGGCAAGATCTTGGGAGGGGACACAGCTGAACCAGCTGACCCAAACTGACCAAAAGGGTATTCCATGCTGTATGACATCAACTCAGATATAAGAACTAAGTGAAAGAAGAAAGTGTTGGGGATGTTCATCCATGGTGTCTGTCCTCCAGAAAAACTGCTACACATAGGATCCTGCTTGCTGGGGTAACTGACCACAGTGTGATGATGGGAAGTAGAGAATAAAAAAATATCACCACTCTTTGCTCTTGCTTCCATGTGTGGCCTTATGCTTGTGCTTATTATTGCTATTAATAATTACTATTTAAAATGCTTCTACCTTATTACTGGCTTTTGTTATATTACAGATTTACAACAGGATAGAGCAAAATATTTGGCATAACCTCAAATTACTGCTATGATGGCAAGAAAGTTAACTCTGCTCCATGTTACAAATTCTCTAAGATTCAATAGGAAGCATGGATTTTTGACCATTTGAGAAAAGTATATATTTTCAATCTGTAGACCTTTACATAATGTGTAAGTGGACTTTGCAGTAGCTGAGAGATGAACAGGATTGCTCTCACCTTGCTGTTTGTGTTGGATTGCTCAATGCAGTCAGTGAACTATGAGTAACTGACATCTCTGCTTTGAATTCTTGCACCAAGACTGGTCATTTAGGGTGCATAGTAGGGCTGTAGATTTAAAAGGTAAAGAAAAGTAATTACCTTTTAGTTTTAGAAAGTTTGTATATTTTGAGGAAATGAGAAGATTGTAACATTCTTCAGCCTGGAGAAGAGAAGGCATCAAGGAGACCTGATAGTAGCCTTCCAGTATCTGAAGGGGACCTACAGGAAGGCTGGGGAGGGACTATTGACAAGGTCTTACAATGCCAAGACAAGGGGCAGTGGGTTTAAACCGGTAGAGGGGAGATTTAGACTGGATGTCAGGAGGAAGTTCTTTGCAGTGAGGGTGGTGAGACGTTGGCACAGGTTGCCCAGGAAGGTTGTGGCTGCTCCCTCCCTGGAGGTGTTCAAGGCCAGGTTGGATGAGGCCTTGAGTGAGCTGTCCTAGTGAGAGGTGTCCCTGCCTATGGCAGCGGGTTGGAGCTAGATGATCCTTGAGGTCCCTTCCAACCTTACCATTCTATGATTCTATGATTCTATACAAAATCTTTCATGGTATTACGGAAAAGAAATACAACAGCAGCTTTCAAGCATATGACACAGCTTAGAATGTGTATGTATTCCTATTTTTTTCTTTATTTGTGAATAAAATAAGTACTTAATGTTTTGATCTTTCATACTTGATTTTGCCATGATGAAAAACAACTTTGTTTTTTAGGTACACGAGAATACAGATTTTTCCCTCTAACACCAAACAAAAAAACCTAAACAAGTAAACAACAAAAACCCTCAAACCCTGAACATGTTTTGACATCACCACATTGCCTGTCAAAACTTTTATCATTCTGTGAGAAAATAGTTGGAGTAGAATTTCACACTATTGAGACTACTAAATCAACAAACTATAAACCTCTACATATGGTGATATTTACTAAATCATTTTGAGCAAACAGAAGCAAAGTTTGAAGTCCATTTGTAATGGCATTTAAGAAAGGAATTAAGAAAACTCTTAAGATTCTTAAGAATTGGAGATTCCCATAATTAGTGTAGGGAAAATGTCTAGATGAGAATGATAACATGGCAGAAGTCCTACCCAGTGTGCTGTGTGAAGTGCTGATGAAAGAGATACTGTTTTAGACAGTGTATTTTGAAAATAAGGGAAGTGCTAAATTCAGGATGATAGAAAAGGTACTCTGGGAAGAGAATTGTACCTGCCTGTCTATTCTGTGCACAGAGATGTAAGATGCTGAATCAGACAGATGAAACATTGAGGGCTACTTATTAAGGCCTCAGAGATGAATGTTACCTAATGTATGGGTCTGATTTTTTAATATTATATATCCCAGACTATTGAGTTACTAACATCTGAATCGTCGTAAGTACTCAGCCAGGGCTTTTATTTCTAATAATCCATTTTCATAACATGGAGCATCTCTAAAAATCAGATCCAAACCTTATTCTGTCTGTCTTGCAATGACAGGACAAGGGGCAGTGGGTTTAAACTGGCAGAGGAGAGACTTAGACTAGATGTTAGGAGGAAGTTCTTTGCAGTGAGGGTGGTGAGGCACTGGAACAGGTTGCCCAGGGAGGTTGTGGCTGCTGCCTCCCTGGAGGTGTTCAAGGCCATGTTGGAGGAGGCCTTGAGTAACCTGTAGTAGTAGGAGGTGTCCCTGCCTATGGCAGAGGATTGGAAGTAGATGATCCTTGAGGTCCCTTCCAACCTTACCATTCTATGATTCTATGATTCTTTGACAATTCATGATTATTGGAATGAATAATGATTTTGGCCATTTTTCTTCATTGAGCAGTATACAGGTTTAAAATATTTTGACCCAAGGGCACCTACTTGCCAAACTGACACATCTTAGTCTAATATCATCTTGCTTCACCATCATGAAACAAGCTTCTGCTTCTGGCCTTACTCATGTGCTAAAAAGCAAATTAACTGTCCAGACTTCTATTCTCTGGATACTTACATATGTTTTTAATTTGCAGGTTTGTATAAATAGATAGTGGGCTCATACTATCACAGACTAATAGAACACTTCAGATTGGAAGGAACTTCTAGAGTTTAGCACACCAGTATGCTGCTCAAAGCAGACAGAGTAGACCAGGTTGCTCACACTCTAGTCAGACTTTGAATACAACATCATTGGGAAACTTTTTCTAATGACTCATTATCCTAGCAGCAAAAAAGATTTTCTCATCAGCTACGCCGCTACACTATCAGCAATTTTCTTGCTACCATAGTCTTTTAGAAATTAAAGTGCAAGATTTTTTGTAATTTCTTGTTCGATACAACTGAGGAAAAAAAGATGTTGTATCATGTTAAATGGAAGCCTGATTTCTTGTTTTAAATCTTTTTTTTTTTTTAAACAGGTTTTTTTTTTCGTAAAAGCCAGATAGACAGAACACAATCAGTGATTGTAACATAGGAACTTAATGAGCTGGTACAAGGTACAATTACCTTAGCTATTTCTCAGAAAATCACTGCAAAAGCATTATCATGAGTAGAACCCAGCAATAAAATGACCCCACCACTCCCCAAGCCCATGATGCAGTGAAGTCAAATTCAACAGTCAGAGTGAATGTTAAGCAAGTTATTCTTCATTGCAGCTCCAGGTACACAGGGAATCACTCCTCCTAATATGCATGCTGAACAAGTCAACTGCACAGCTAATAATGCAAGCCAAACATATATATTCATGACATTTTCAAGAAACAATTAACATATGCATTATTTTTCTGAGAACTCATTATCATAGGTTACCATCTTTTCCTGCATGCATACTATAGTCTTTGGGTGGTCTTCAAGGATGGCAGTGGTTGTTTACTTCCTTCCCTCTTCTTGGTCACTGAGTCTTTCTGGCGAACTCTGGCCTTCTAGTTCTTTGCTCTAGCAGTTGAAACATCAGAATCAGCTTCAGCCAGGTTCATCATGTTTTGGTGACATTTGAATGTCTGCTGGTGGAGATAAGTTCCTCTTAAAAGATTACCAAATGCTTACATACACATTCTGCAATGCAATTGCTGATACTGTCACTGCTTGTTCTGTGGCTGGTGATTTTCCATCAAGCTAAAACTGAACTTTTGCTTCACCCACAAACAGCTCAGAGGAAAAGACCAGTACTGCAAACCCAGAAACCAGAAGCAGCAACCAGAAACAGGAAGCCTTGCATGCTACAATTTGAATTACAAGCTCCATGATACTTTACTCCAGCCAGCACTTTCATTTTGAAGCTGACATGTTGTCAACCTGCTATTGAATACTCATCATCAGATTCAGCTGACTACACCCATGACACTGAGGTANAGCCCCATTAAATATTTCCTTCAAAATAGGTTTTTTTTTTTTTTTTTTTTTTTTTTTCTCTCCCCCTCAATCTTCCCTGGCAAACTTTCGGGGACTTGGTGAAAAGTAATTCTCACTATAAGACAGCATCAGTTTTGTGACTACCTGAAGAACTGGAACATACATAAGTCCATGAGACTTGATGACCTGCATCCCAGAGTCCTGTCTTCCTGACACTGACCTTTTGTATATTCATAAAAAATTAATGAGGCCTTCTCCAAGCTAAAGAGGTTCAGCTCCCCCAGTCTTTTCTCATAAAGGAGGTTCCAATCCCTTAGTCGTCTTTGTGGCTCTGTTTTGGACTCCTTCAAGCAGTTCCCTGTGCTTCTTGAAATGAGGGGCCCAGAACTGGACAGAATATTCGAGATATGGTCTCACCAGGGCAGAGTAGAGGGGGAGGAATACCTCTTTCAACCTATTAGCCACACACCTTCTTATATAGCCCCCAAATGCCTATGTCCACTAGAACTTCCAGACAGATCCCTTTCTCCAGAGCTGCTCTTCAACAGATCAGTCCCCAACCTATACTGGTACATGAGGTTGTTCTTTCCCAAATGCAAGACTTTACACTTGCCCTTGTTTTATTTCATTAAATTTCTCCACAGACACACACACACACATACATATATATACACACACAAATAAAGAACTTAGTTGATAGGCACAAGGACTTTTACAGAGACTAGAAAATTAACCTAGACCTTACTGTTTGTGGTATGTTCATGTGTATTACAAATAGAGAAATAATTTTGTAACAGTTTCCTAAATAAAACTTACAATATGACTTTTAATGTACCTATTTCCCTCCAGGCCACATTTTTCATAGGACTAAATTTAACTACTGCATCAGTAGGAGTTCTGCTTAAGTAATAGTTTACTCAGGTTGTCATTGCGAAGAAAAATTATAATGTCCAAGCCAAAAGAAAAAAACTAAGAAATACTTCACTCAAAGGCTTTTTCCTCTCTCATTACTACAGTCACCCCACTTTTCTGATGAAGCACAGGTGCCTTGTGTAAGTGATTTAAATTGCAATATACTTTATGAAAATTGCTTTTCCATTCATAGGCAAACACTGACAAACTGTTTCACAGTGGTATTTGTCTGACATGAGCAGGATATGTGAAACCAGTTTAAACTTGAGAAAATAGATTGCAATTCTATTACCTGACGAGAGACTTCAGCTAGGATTAGAAAAATGTGTTTAGTGGTTGAGTTGTCTTGATGATAACTACAACTTGAACAATATACCCATGAGCACCACTTAGCTTACCTCAACACTTTTGAGTAAAAAAAAATAAAAATTCAGAAGCAGATATACAAAGCATCTCGTATTAAAATATTTCTGTGACACAAACATACTTCCAACACAGTGTTTATACTTTTGAAATGGAATAAGTAGCTCAAGAATGTGTATTACCCAAATCTCAGGTTGTAATGCAGTTTGTTTCTTTATTCCCTCCATTGATTAACTTCCTCACTACATAGCTTAAGTGTTTGATAGATCAAGTATTCTGAGAAATGTCCGCTGTGGTCTTTTTCTAGAGTTCTGCAGTGGTCTAGGTGTAGGATACAGCCTCTAAAGTTTGTTTTCTTAATAAGACCTCACAAAATTCTTACTTATCTACAAAAATGATTAGCCTAGGCAGAGGAAAATGCAGGTTACATTTCAATGCATTGTCAAAGAAAAGTGCATATCACATTAAGTCAAAAATTCTTGGGATAGGAGGGTATGTCATGACATTGCTGAATTCATTGCTCAGTATACTAGAGGGAATCCAATAATGAAGATTTAAAGTAGTGTGTAGCATTTCCAGTCCTGCAATTTCAAGGATTTTTTTCTTTTAATTTAACATTTAAAAAAAATAATATTATTTAATCTTTAGTCTGGAAGAAAAAGATGATCATTCTGTACCATGTTCCTGATTATATAAGTGGAGAATACACTTGTCATCTGTGTCAGTGGCATCACAAGAAGGGCTGAGTGTTCTCTCCTGCAACTTATTCATTTTGCCTCTCCACTAAGACACCTCAGTACAACTGAGTCTGTACTAGCTTGTATCACAAGAAGATAGAAATAGAATCTGACTTGTTTGAATACAGTGTTATTTAGTTTGAGGAGCAGTTTAACATAGCCATTGTTTTTCAGCACTAATTAGAGGAACGTGGATATACACATTCATGTTCCTTGGTCTTCATGATTAATGCAGAATCACTGTCTGGAAGCAGACATACTGCTGACTGCCACAGCTGAAAACACATACATATCTCTAATTAGCACAAACCCATTGTATTATAATGAAGTGATGGGTAGCAAAAGTGCTTACTGCTGTTTCCATTAGTCCTACAGCTATATTTATTCAGCAGGGTGAATTGAAGCACAAGCATTATACAAGTTTTGAAAACAAAAGAAAATATAAAAAAAGAAAATCTGCCTGACTAAACTCCCATATGTGGCATCAAACTGAGAAGAAATATGCTATCTTTTCTCCCCTCCCTATTTCTATGACACCTGGGTGAATATTCTTCCTCCAAATTTTCAGCTTTGTAAGTTACAGAAGAAACTTTTACTTGTGCACTGACTTCTTTCCCAATCAATATATAAACAACTAATTTTTTTTTTAAATTCATTAACTGCACTGCATGTAAACTGAGCATAAAAGTTTGCAACTTAATAGCAAAAAAATTAGTGAATTTCCCAGTACAGAACATAGAAGTAGAGACATAATTCACTAATATTATTTCACTCAGGAACAGTATGGCCAGTAGGACAAGGGACATTACTCTGCCCCTGTACTCAGCACTGGTCAGGCCACACCTTGAGTACTGTGTCCAGTTCTGGGCCCCTCAGTTCAAAAGAGATGTTGCAGTATGGGAATGTGCCCAGAAAAGGGCAATGAAACTGATGAGGGGCCTGGAACACAGCCCTGTGAGGAGAGGCTGAAGGAGCTGGGGTTGTTTAGCCTAGAAAAACAATGAAAGAACAAGTGATCACAGTCTGGAAAAAGAAAATAAAGCACTTATTTACAGTTACTCTATTGCTCAGATAGGCTCCAGAACTTTGATCCTTGGATGTACTACAAAATTCTTTGTTCAGGAGATTGTTGATTTTTATAATTACTACATAACTAACACGTTAGGTTGCTCATATATAAGCAGCACAAGAAGAAGAGAAGACTAGATATTGAAGAGGAAGAAAGCATAATGAAGTATGGCAAATGGACCACCTGTGTACTTGGTTGAAAGTGGAAAAAAACCCCAATTACACAAATACCTTTATAGAGTAACGTGAATGTATGGTCTGGGTGGATTTCACCTTGCCTGTTGTAAGGTGTCTGGAATGTGATTTATATATGTTACTTGTCTTAGCTAGCATTGTGATCAATAGAGATTTAGTCAATAGAGCCAAGGGAGTTGTAGAAAGTGATTTCTCAGGAAATAGAGGTAACCTGTGTAGGCTGTGACATTTTGCAGTTTCTCTGTAATAATTATGTAATTGATCTCTCTTGCCTCTTCCACAATTTACTCAGATCGTTCTGTGCTTTTTAACAGTTATGATGAAACTGTTATGAGTGCTAAAAGGAAAGAAATTTATTCCCCATAAGCACAGAAATACATTTTTATAATAAATATATCCTTAGGAAGGACTTCTGCTGACACTGCTTTCTCAGTGACATAGTAAATCAGGAATATTATTCCTCTGACTTATATAGTGAAGATAGCAAATACATGTAGTTTAGATATGAGAGGCAGACAGCTTTCCTAGCTTTACACAGCTTCAGTGCTGGCACTTCTCACTTCTGTTAAAGATGGGTTTGAATGTGGCCTTGCTGTTTGCATAGTTGTTGGAGTGGTCAGCTACCTGGGCAAAGCAGGACCTCGGTTCACAGGCTGCAGCAGTCTGATCTGGCACCGTGTATAGCAAAGGAGTCTGCCGTCGGGCTGGAGCGGCAGGCTGGCAGGTACCCGATATCGCAACTCATTGCTAGCCCATTGCTAGCTGGTTACCTACACTTGGCTAGAGTCAAAGGGGCTTGGGCTCAGCTGACTTCAGGTGGGTAGATGCTCCAAGAGCAGGGCAAGTCATTTCCGTCCCTTGACTCAGTTTGAAAGAGAGGCAGGGTCAACGTCTTCCATTCGTGGGAGAAACAAGAGGGGTAGCAAGCAGCAAAGGTAGCAGCAGCAAACAAGCAAGTTGGTTAAGTTTTTAAGCATTCTGGCAAATGTCTTTGACAAACAGACAAAAACACCCCTAGAACCAATCCTAGGTTATTTCACCAAAAAAAGGGAGGTGCACATGCCTGGCATCTGTGACCTGTGTTTACCAAAAACAAAGCAGGGTGAGAAACAAGACCAAATATGGTGCCTCTGTGGCAGACTGAGAGGAATCAAAGCTTTTGTCTGCTCTCCCACTTCTTCCACCTGGGAAGAAGGGGTAGGGGGATACAAGGTGGATAATCAAGTAGGTGTTTAGGACATGCAGAGACATGTCTTGGATATGTATTTTAAGTATAATTTGGACCTTCCAACACAACTTCCAAAGACTGGATGGATAGCTCTCAAGACCTCATTTGCTAGACTCCAGAGACTATTATGGCAAGTGCTAATCCTCAGAAAGTGTTTTTTTTCATGCAGTCTCAGAGGAATTTCTGTGTTTCAGCTATTCAACACCAACAAACATCAAATGGAAGTCCTTCTTGTGGAGAATTGGGAAGTCTGACTCAGTATTTCTGGAAAATCTATGTCTTTATGTCTAGAAGTATGGAGAAGTCAAGAAAATATAAGACTGAAGCTACAAATTCTAATAAGACTAATTTCTTGATTAAGGATGGGAAGCAATACTATCTAACAATTCTATACTAGAGATCATGTCACACATAGCTCAGTTTTAATTAAAATTCAAAGATTACTTAAATACAGAGGGGTTTGTAACCTATAGATATAATACNCTTTGCAAGAATTAGTCTAGGATATTCAAATTAAAATATAATTTTAAAATTAAAAAAAAAAAAAGAACAAACAAACCCAAAACAAACCAAAACCAACCAACCAACCAAAAAACCAAAAGCTACCATGCTGAGCCTTTGCTCCTAACAACAGAAAGCCTGGTAAATCTCATAGTCATCACTGTCTCATTGCTTGATGCAGTAATTACTGAATTAAACTGTATGATCTACCTTCAATCTATCCACCTGATGTTCTGGATATATTTTCCAAATAAAGTCTACATGGCAAGTGAATTACCTGTTGTAACGTTTTCTCTCTCTACCAGTCCTCTGCACATATGGTTGTTGAGGTGATTTTTACTCGAGACTAAACCAACAAAGATAAACTAATTTCTTAAAACTACTAAATCACATCATGTCAATCAAAATGGATTAGGAGTGATTGTGAAGCCAGTAGAGGTAAGAGGACTAATAATTTTAGTCAGAAGGAAAGGAATGACCAGGTGAAGCAGTGATGTGCTTCTCTGTGTAAGGAGTTAAGTTTGTTTTCCTCATGTTTACCTCAACATTGATTGTCCAGAGATGTTTACACATCATTGTCCCAGGAAGATAGCTGCTTATCTATAAGACCACAAGGTCTGTCATTATGACAGCTGATAATCAGACAAGGCCACATGTTCCACATTCAAGAGCTGAGATGCAAGCTCACTGTGACAATTTTATGGGTCTTATAATGGAGACAACCCTCATAAATGTCTGACACAGTAGTGTAGAGGCAAAAGAGCATACAGCTTACTGTGGGACTGGGACTGAGACACACAACTTATCATGCAACTGGGACTAGCACACATAACTAGCTGTGGGACCAATGCTGGCAGCAAACATTCTATGACCATGCCAGCTGAATGAAGAACGGTGACCATGTGAGATAGGAAAAGATACAAAACCTTGAAGGTAACAGGGAAGTTCAGAGCTGCACCAGTGATCAGAACTCCCCTACCAATCTAGGTCTTCAAGACCAGAAAGATACCATCTGGATTTGGAGTGATAGTTATCTCTGCTTTTGCTCTCTATTGCATGTCCCCCCACCCTCCCTTCCTTCTTTCCTATATTTCTAACTTTTCCACCTGCACATGTAAGCAAAATAAAATTCAAGTGATTTCCCAACTAATTACTCAGTTCCTTCTCGATTTCATTCGATGGATCCATAAAAGAACCATCTCTTCCACAAAAGTGGGTAGAAACACTGCCTGTGGAAAGGACACGGGAAAAAGGAATAGCACAGATATGCATGTTCAGCTGCTAATACAAGTTACTAGGTGTGAAGGTTTGGGAGTTCCCACACACACACACTTTGTAAAATGACCCAGACTAGAACTCAACCTGCTGGAAGTTAAGGACTGAAGCTCTATTTACAGCTCAGCACAATGTATGAGCAGAGATATACACTATAGACAGGAATATTTACAGAAATATACAAGGTAAAGGTAATATAGAAACACAACTCCCCTCCCAGAAGTCAGAGACCCCAGGAGGGGCTTCCAACCACCCTTCCACCTTCTCCTTGCCCTATACCTTACCCCAAGGTTTGCCTTATGCCCAAGGTGAGCTTGGAGGATCGGGGGTTAGAAGAAAAGTAGTTAGTGAGACTAATCGGCAGAGAGAAGCCAGAAGCTAGACCACCCGAAATGCTGTGCCCCAGAGAGTGACTGTGTTATCTATGTTTTGAGTTCTTTTCCTAAATATCTCAGCAAGCCTATGAGTGAAGTAGACATTACCATGTTTTCCTTTTTACAGCCTATAATATAATTTTCTCTATTAAAATATTCCAATTAGCCTCAAACCAGCACATTAGGGTAAGTTCTGTGAAAATAGATGCTGAGATACGACTTTAAAGTTTGTCCTCTAACACTTTGATCTCAAAATTCAAATTTGAGTCATACAGAATTGTAAATGTCTTGAGCTGATTTTCATCCAGCTTTGTACTGAACCTGCAATATTATCAATCTTTCTACACTGGAAGATTGATGTACAAGATTCTTCTTGTGTTGCATTCATAATAGACGTTATTGTTTGAAACAAGAGTAAGGATCAATACAATGTTGCCTCATTTGCGTAACAACAACATTTAAGTTAGCTTTGTTATTGTTATATGCAAACTGCTGTTAACAATAAACTGAATTCTACAATACCAGTGAAGAAAAAAGGTAAAAATAATTTCCTCTTAAACTCCCGTTCATTTCCTGTTCATAACATTAAAACCTGATAGTGTGTACTGCACAAACAAAGAAGAGTTTGCAACTCTGATTGATCACATTAGAATCTGATTAGTTATGCAACAGTAACCTAGGTATGCTTTTTTTCATATTTTAGCACATCAGTAGTTGCAGAGTTAGTACACTCGCTGAAAACATGAAAGATGAAAGTTACAATAGCAGAAGTTCAACTATTATTTGACAAAATGGTTGCTAAGTTTAACTTTTAGCCATTAACTTTTGAGCTCTGGATCATAAGATTTTAAGTGAATACAACAAAAACTGTAATTAAGCATTGGTAGAAGGAAAGAAAACTAAAAAACCACGAACAGTTTCCTCTACTAGAGACACACTTGGGAATATTATAAAGGCAGTTAGACAATTTATCTGTTTCTTGGACACGCTGATTGTAAAAGGGATAATATACAATAACAGTCAGTTACTTCTTTATACAATTATGAATGTGCAATAACCACCATGAGAATCACAACTAGCTAGTTAGCACCTTTTCTCACACACAGTTCTATTGTTATTTTTCTGAACAGGCATTGAACAAACATGTTAGGAGGAAGTTCTTTACAGTAAGGGTGGTGAGGCACTGGAACAGGTTGCCCAGGGAGCTTGTGGATGCTCCCTCCCTGGAGGTGTTCAAGGCCAGATTGGATGAGGCCTTGAGTAAGCTGTCCTAGTGGGAGGTGTCCCTGCCTATGGCAGGGGGTTGGAACTAGATGATCCTTGAGGTCCCTTCCAACCTTACCATTCTATGATTCTATGCACCCTTTTGCATCTGTTCCAGATTTAACTGCGCTGACCTGAAAATTCCATCTTAGTGGGACAGCTATGTCTAGATCCAACAGTTGGATTTAGGAAAGGAGACTGAGAAATAGAATTTCATACTCCTAGCTGAAAATTTGCAGTTCTTCTAACCTCAGTGCATTTATTCTTAGTTGAGGAAGTGTCAGACTAAATTCCAATGGCATTGCAACTTTTAATGGATAATATTCCAGTTCTTGAAATTTCTTTGATTTGTCAGAAGTGCCTCAATTTTTATGGCAGGAGGTATTTGTCTGCTTTAACCCAATAAGTGTCCAGAAGGTCACTTAACTCCAGGATTCAGTTCCTCAATGGATCAAGCAGAGTCAAGCCAGTGATGCTGTACTCCTCCTTGAGCTTGCACTATGTCAGTGATTAAGAGACAAGGGTCTCACAAACCCAGATTCCCAACAACAGCTCCTGGAAGCAGGGTTGAGCTTATGGCAGTCTGTGGAACCACAGGCACACTTAGCTGAAAGCAGCAAGAAGTCATCTGTCTGGGGTGAGGAAACAAGAGATGACTTCTCCTTGCTTGAGAAAATCTAGGCCTTCCACATTAGGAATGACCAAATTGTGCTGACTACACTGGGAAATGGCATGGATATGAGTATGTTTGATTGAACAATAATTATTATCAATGAGTTGGTTTTTTCTTTTATTTGTATTATAACAGTTGTAACTTACATATTGTAACTTAACTGATAGTGTTGCACACTGATAGTTGTTAAAAATGTTATTTAAATTAATGACAAATTCTTGGCTCTATTGCTGTTCAATGCTCACACTGTTCAGGTGGTGTGCATGTGTATCCTCTGCTGATGTAAGGAGGTAGTGGTTGCAGAGAATATTTTCAGAAAATGGAAAGACCACTCTGTTTTTTTTGAAAGAGATTCACTTCTCTATCTTCAGCCTTCCAGGAGAGACATTATCAAGCTGCTCGATTTATTACTCTGGAAAGTGATCATCTTCATGCTACATATTGGGTTGCAAAGGCAAGTGGAGACTCATCCGCATTGCTGGATTGCAAGGAATATTGAAATTATACTGCCAAGTGATTCTTCTCAAAAAGATAAATGAAAAGATTCCCTACCCTGGTTGATCTTTAGGCAGCTTCTGTCATTTTCTCAGTCATCTTCCCTAATTCAAATATCCTGTTATCTCCTGCAGAATCAATGTATCCTGAAATCAACTAGCAAGAAGCAAAACAAACCTCACAGTATTTCAGTCACTTTAAACTGAAAATCTGCAGACATAATTACGAGTCAGCTTAGGACCACGAGACTGTCACACTGGTCAGGAGGAAACCTGGTTCAAGTCGTGATTGGGATAGAGACGACCAATCCTCTCCAAGGATTTCTAGAGCTATCTTGTTCCTAGTTTGTCTGTCAGAGTCTGTTCCTACACCAGGATGTTTTTATGGACAAGGTCTGCAAAACACTGCAGATATGACCTTAGGTTTCAAAGAGAGACAAGATTGGATGAGACCTTGAGTGACCTGTACTAGTGGGAGGTGTCCCTGTCTATGGCAGAGGGGTGGAACTAAATGATCCTTGAGGTCCCTTCCAACCTTACCATTCTATGATTCTATGATTCTGTATGTGCTGAATATAGGTGCAAGCCAAGTGTCCTTCTGAACAGGGGCAAGAGCTTCCTGGGAACAAGGTGAATACATGGAGAGGAGCCTCATTAGTCTTCTTGATACTGAAATATTCAGCTGTTAACTTCTTTGTCTCTTAAAACATGACTTAAAAACTATTTTAAACAGATGAAAATCAGCATGTTTTTCATTTGCACAGAATTGAAGTGCAAAATTCTCATGTTCTCAGTTCAATTTATAAAACAAAAATACTTCTGGAGGGTAGCAAAAAAGTATACCTGCACTACAAGATTAAGAGTGACATACTATGTGCATTTTCAGGTGGTAAATGGAAAATAAAATAAAAATACATTTCTTTAGCCTCATGGCAATAAGGAACAAGTATAATCCTTGGAAGCTGACAAAAACCTAAAAAATGTATTTAAAAAAAAAAGGAGGAAAAAAAAATGTTAAGATTAATATACTTGTTACTATGTCCTGTATTAGAAACCAAAAATACAAAGAGGAGCATTAAGCTCCTTGGTTTACAGCACACCAAGGATCATGAACTCCACTCAGATGGGACTAGAAATTTCAAACAAATAAGGTTGTATTATTGCTGTGAATCATACTGCCTGCTTTAGTACATCAAAGCTAAGAGATAAACAACTCCAAGGGGAAATCTATTGTATCTTAATACAGAATGAGCCTTAATTAGTTATCTAAACTGCCTCTTGAGGCTAGGAGTTCAACTCCTGAATGTTAAAGGTTACTTGAGAAAATGACAACTCTATGTTTGTTCCTTTAAGGAATAACAAAACAGCCACAATTTATAAATGCTACATACTACTAATTAAGAAGGGATTGTGCTACTTTTCCCAGCCTTTATGTGGAAAAGAAGCTTGAACCAGTTTTCACTCATGCAAGATATCAGCAGCAGATTTTTCCTCCTTACAAGATCCCAATATTTTATTTGAAATAGACACTAGGGTTTTGTTTGTTTGTTTGTTTGTTTGTTGTTGTTTGGGTTTTTTAAGCATTTATGAGAAACTACAAATATCAAATTGTATATGCACTGTCAGGGTGCTTTCTACAAAATGCATAGTACTGATGCCCAGTGATATATTGGAAGTTTTCTTTTAGTGGACTGCTGTAAACTGTTTACCAGGGAAATAACTGTAAGAATTTACACATTGCATGCCATTACATTTGTGATAATATCCAGTGCACTTGATTATGGACTCCACTGACTCCACTCTAATAACATTTTCAATATATCACAGAGATCTTTTCAGAGACTATTTTGACAGAACAATTAGAATGACTGAAACCACTTCATCCTGGAGATGACTAATATGAAATGCAAGGTAAAGGTGAATGAAAGCATTTATTCTGAAGACCTGATGAAGTCTGTTTTTATATAGACACCCACTTTTCCTTAAGTATTTATTTTTAAATTGCAAGTTGACTAAAATTTCTGTGAAAGGACAGATATTTTTTGAAGTGTGTTCTATTATGAACAATAGAGATTAAAAAAAAAAAACAAAAAAGTGATTCATTTTAGACTTATTTTGACATGAAGTATTTAATTCAGACTTATTTTGAGATGAAGTATTGTAGAAGGAAAAGGTCTTAGAAACAAAGATGTGTATTGTAAACTTCTCTAGGTGAACCCTTACCATTCTGCAGTTTTGTCATTCTATGGTGATTGGTGACAGAGATAAACAAACAAACAAAAAAAGTGACTTTTATGGACAAAAATTAAAACAGTTGTGTTTTTATCTTCCCCCACTCGAGAGGGCAATGACAGAGGAAAATCTTTTCGTAAACTACATAAATCTCTGTAGTTTCCACAGAAAGTAGGTGAGGTCCATATGAGGAAAGAAAAGCTTTTTACTACTCACAACTTTTAAGTGAGGTCAGCGAGAAAAAGTTTAATTGTGGTTAATTGTCATCAGTTGTGCAATAAATCAAAGCTTTCTCTAGTGTCTCCAAACAAACACCTAATGCAAACTGTTCTCATGTTGATAACCTTCAACTACACTTACTGTCAATCTCCTGAAATGTGAGCCTTATGTATATTCTCCTCTTTCTTGCACAGACACGGATTCTGTAGTAGAGAAGGTAGTAAAATAGCACTGGTTTTATAAGTTTCTAAGAGTTATAAATCTAACCTATTTACTTCCATGAAGGGTCATTGAGAGTGCAATGCAAATTTTTGAATTATTAATTTGGGTTAAAAAATAAATAACTTTAAAAGACAGTTGAAGTCTCTGTTCTTTGTAAAGAACAAATCTTTTAAAAAGAGCTAGCAGCAAGTGTCAGACTATCACTGAGGGATCTCAATGGAGGAAATTACTCAAGACCTTTTTAGGGTATATTATTTGAATTGAATTGCACAGAGGTAGCAATCTGATCTTTCTATTCTGGTAGAATTTGGAGTAGTTTATTGGTGTTTATTATTTAAAGCTAAAAGATTATTAAATTGAGTTGACTGTCATTTAAATAGCAAACAGTTGTTCTCATCTTTGCAAAATTAGATGGAAATCTGTTGCTATGCAAGGGGGAAGATATGGTAAACATCAAAATCAGAGTCTGGAAAATGGAAAAAAAAGCATGCAAAAATAGTCAGACATACATTATCCCATGGAACTTCATCAGTGATTTTCCATCTGTTACTAGCATGTATGCAGAATAAAGTAATGTTATATGTCTGAGGAATATGAAGGGTAATTATTTAAGCTGTGTAACTTAACTGATTGGGACTTTGTGATTTACAGGCAGCTAGATAACAGGCTATTGACCTGAAAATCCATACTGATCCAAAATAAGTAGACAAGGTATACATCACAGAGCTCTGACATTGTCCAGTAACAACATGCAAAAATAATTTTATTATATTTATAATTTTTTAACTTATATATATATAAAATATTCTTTCACACACATATGAGACAAATACCTAGCATGAACTGAACATACAAGACATACAGAAGTTTGAAAAGATACTTTTGAGATTATGGAAGATGCAACTGCTCAGATGTGGAATTAGTAAATCTAGCATGGTTTGATCCGTACTAACAATAGGGAAAGCTTTCTAATAGACTTATTTGTAGAATTATAAAAGATTTTGTCTCAGAAAGGAAAAAAAATGAGAAAATTAATGTGTGGAGTGTGTTTATGACCAAGGAACTGGGGCCCAGGACTAGGCTGTATTATATTGATAAGGATATGAGAGGAGTTAAGGTATTTGATAGTGTCCATTAACTCACTGCAATGATTGAGACTCACTCCAGTGTACTTATAAACCCCTGAATATAATTAGTATTGAATTCTGTTTAAGCATGCAAGAGTGAAATAAACTGGTCCCTCAAGTACTTATTAGATAAGTTTTTCCTTGTAGCTAGTTCTTGCTAGAGAGAGAATAGGTTCAATTTGAAGATCTTGTAGATCTTGCATATCTCTTAGATGTACACTTCATGTAGCATTTTTAGAAATACCAAAGACTCATAGAATACTGGATTGGTAAGGACCTTAAGTCCAATTTTTCTTTGAAAAAAGCACTGGAAAAAAAAAGATGCCCAGGCAATGTTAGATTTTATTATGTTAATTGCTTTTTTAATTTTAGAATATTATTTTTAAGCAACATTGTAAGTTAAGACTTTAAATCTATCATAAAATGGAAGGACATGAAAGTGTTGGAGCAGGTCCAGAGGAGGGCCACAAAGATGATCAGAGGGTTGCAGCAGCTCTGCTGTAAGGACAGTCTGAGAGAGTTGGGGCTCTTCAACTTGGAAAAGAGAAGGCATCCAGGAGACCTTAGAGTAGCCTTCCAGTATCTGAAAGAGGCCTACAGAAAGACTGGGGAGGGACTATTTACAAGGTTTTGCAATGACAGGACAAGGGGTAATAGGTTTAAACTGGCAGAGAGGAGATATAGACTGGATGTTAGGAGGGAGCTCTTTCCAGTNAAAAAAGTGAGAATCAAATTATAAAATGTCAGGCAAGAAACTTGAGGTTAAAAAATAAAAAAAAAAAACAAACCCCAAACAAAAAAGCAAAACGACTCTTTGCTTCAAGAGCTCAACATGACTGTAGATCAAAAGCAGACCAGCTTACTTTGTAAGCAATAGAAAACACTCTGTGATAGATGCAGTCTCCTAAAAGCAAGGTGACATGCTAAAAACATCCCTTTATTATACCTGCAATAATTTAGCTTTATACCAGCAGTATGTGCAGGAGTAAGAGGTCTTCTCAGAGCCGTGCTCCTTTGACTCTGAATTTCTCAGTCACTCTGTGCTAAGGCTCCCATATACAGGTGTAATGAGACTCTTTTTTTTCACACCTCTGTATCTGAAAATTGTTCAAGATTTATCTTAATAAACTTTCTATCTAGTGAAGTTTCTGAAATCCTAGTATTGTGGTAGGCCTAAATAGGCCAAAATATTAATTAAAAAAAATAATTACCATCTCGCATTAATTAATTACCCTCCATTACCTCCACCTAGAACTTTTATGAAATTTAAAGGTCTTCAGAATTTATATTTAAATCTCATACTGCTTCACCAATTGCAAAGAATGTGTATCTCAGGAAATACACAAAGCTCTGAAATTCTCAGTGGTACTTCATTATTAAGTAATTTTTGTGTCTACAATTTTGAAAGGGTATCCTCATGTTCATGTTAAATGCATGTTTAGCTCTGTGCTGATGCTTGATGAAGGTTACTTTGATCAATACAGTTAAGAAAGCAGCACTATTATACTTTATCAGTACTCAGTCAGTGGGTTTGGAGGGTTTTTCTGCCCCCTTTCTTTTAACAATGCTCATACATCTTTGCAGTTAAGATCAGAGCTTTTGTATTAATTAAGTATTTTGGTAGTGTCTACTATTAGCATCTAGTCTGGCATGAAGTCAAAGTGGCCTAATTTTCACTACATTGTAGCACATTTAGAGAATTCTCCTGAGTAATCTAAAACCTGTATCCACTTAGAGACACTAAATGATTTATGGTTGGACATTGTGATTTTAAAGGTCTTTTCCAATCTTAGTGATTCTATGATTCTATGATAGAGTAGAAAACCAAATAAATAATATAGTGTTTTCACAGAACATCTAATTTTCCTTCTGTCTTCTCAGAATGGAAAACTACTTAAGATCTTTGAATTATTTAATTTTTCAGGCTTTTGTCGTTCAACACATACAGATTGAGTGACGTGCTCCCTTTGTGTCTGTCCATCTGAAGACATTTTAGATAGTACTTAGCAGTTTCTTTATGATTAAATCAATACATTATAGTATTTAAGTCCTGACAAACTGCAGGTTGTCTCATTAACAGAGTTCATAATACAAGAAAAATGTAAATAGAATTCCTCTGGATCATCTTCTCAACTAATTGCAAAGAATGAACCATCATGAAAAGACAAACCATCATGAAAAGACAATTCATTAATGTCCAACTTTTTACTCTGAAAATATTTCTTGTCAGTGATTCATTATATATAAATAACACAGAAAATAAATCACTGGATGATTTTGACTACCTTTAGGCAGAAATGTATGGATGACTTATTAAGAATATTCTTATTTCATATATGAGCCATTTAGAGTGAGGGCAATATAAGACTAATCTGAATTAATTTCATTGCAAGAAACCACATTAATTTAGTCCATTTTGTGATGGAAAATAATTCTCTAAAACAGTAAAATGTATACATTATAATTTCACACACAGAATCACACAATGTTAGGGATTGGAAGGGACCTCAAGAAATCATCTAGTCCAATGCCCCTGAAGGAGCAGAATCACTTAGAGCAGGTCACACAGGATCTGAAAGTCTCCAGTGAAGAAGACTCCAAACACCTTGGGCAGTCCGTTCCATCCTCACAGTGAAAAAGTTTTTTCCTTATGCTTACATGGAGCCTCTTATGTTTCAACTTGCACTCATTGTTCCCTGTCCTATGACTGGGCATCACTAAGAAGAGCCTGGCTCCATCCTCCTGACACTTGCCCTTCTTATATTTATAAACATTAATGAGGTCACTTCTCAGTTGTCCCAGGTTGGGAACTATAAGGTTAAAAAGAGTCCTCTGGGGACTGGAAGATTGTTATTCAATCCCATAATTCTGCTATCTCTTCATAAGCTCACAGCAAGGCAGCTTGTTCTCTTTTTCTCCCCCTCCAGCCTTGTGTCGGGCAGGAGCTACGTTATCGGGACAAACATGTAATGATAGACCTGGTTTGGGGCCTCCAGAGGCTGTGCTTAGGCCTCTTGGATGGTAGAGGTATGAGGATGATAGATTTAGTTTTGGGTTTGGAAAAAATTCAGGGGATTCACTTATGGGTTCTGTATCTGCTTTGTAATTTCTGTGTGTAACACTCTCTCCAAATACAATTCTGTTTTTCTCCAATTCATTTGAGAGTTTCACTCTGTTGGCTCTTTAAACCCACGACATCAATCTTCTCTTCTCCAAGCTAAAGAGACTTCCTCATAAGAGAGATGTTACACTCCCTTAATCATCTTTGTGGCTCTGTGCTGGAGCCTTGTTTTGTTGCGCTTTTATATAATGGTATTGTGGCCTTTATGATTCAACATCTCCAACAGTATCACTCATATAAATAAGTGAGGAAAAACCAGCTTAAGACACTTCTTCAGTATAATTTTCTGATTCTACCTTTGAATTTTGATTCCTATCAACTAAACCATTTCTTCAGAAGGAAGAAAACCTTTTCTGATCTGAGAAATCTAAATAGCAGGAACTCCACAAATCACTGATAGATTTGTTTGAGGTCCTTAGATCCTGATACTTCTGTATTTGTTGCTAGAAGTTGCTACTATCATATTTTCAAGGCACTTAAAATGACATTTAATGTATTGAGGCAGCAGAGCAATTGGAAGTTCAAGGGGACAAGATCTGCTTATTGATCAAGAAAGGAAAAAAAATTAGAAGGAAAACTTGGGTGTGACACTGAAAAACAGATGGCATATTACGCAATCTAACTTAAATCTGAGTGTTTTGCATTTACTGTGTTATATGACCATTTCTTGACATGACAAAAACAAAAAATATTATCTTGAATTTGAATATACATGAACATCTAATATTGGAAAATAAATATAAGCAGGAGAAAGGTCCAGAAAAGACAAATAAAAAATTTCTACAATGCTGACAATCCATATAACGAAAGAATGGAAATTCAAATACATCAAAATTCTGAAATTCACTGAAAGATCATCTCAAGAAATAAACCATTCTGAAGAAAAAGACATGGAAAAGAATAGTCAATTTTCACACAAATTCTGAAATGAAAAAAAAAAAATCACACAGAATACTCCTTTTGGTCACTGTGATATTGAAATTTGGTATCACTGAAGTTATAATTGAAAACAAAAGAAATTGCAACAAAGTTTTTTTTTTATTCAGGCCCCATGATTTTACAAAGTAAAACAGTTTGGACATAGGAAATACATCACACACCGTATGATCTGTAGAGCACTTGTATTCAGGATGGTTTTCGACATATATTTTTGTTGATCAAAACCTGATAACTAATGGTAATATTTTCATGCCATCTGGTCATGAGAAGACAAGTAACGAATTAAAAATATGATGTTACTATTGATCAAAAAAGGAAATAAATCACCCAGGGTTATATTAGGCAAGGGAACAATTTCAATGTTCAAGAAAAGAAATTCAGAAACATCTGCCAGGGTTGTTGAAACAGATGAACATGCTTGTTCCATCTGATTGCACAAGTATGACCTTTTAACAGAAAGGTCGTGAAGAAAGACTCAGACAAAATATAGCTTTCCTTGACACTTTATCCTCCTTACTGATACTAATTTTCAATTACACTGTCAAGATGTCTGATAAGGCGATGGTGATAGACTGCGGGGAACAGACAAGGGATAGTGATGGACAATGAACAAAGAAAGCTTCAAGTTCTTCTGAAATTGAAAGATTTACCTATGTCTTTATTTAATACTCATAATTACAAAGAGAGTGAGGTTTTGAGGAGCATTGTTAGTATAATCATAGTTCAAGAAAAAGAGTACTAAGTTTTCACATTTCACTGTTCTGCACATATCTTAAAAAGAAATAACCAGGAAGACAGTTATCATCTGAAGTCCTATGAATAAACCTAAACAATGAAGGATTTGTTATTGATGTAACAGGAATACAATGAAAAGCTACATTAAAATAAATGAAAGAAAACTCCACCCAATAACTGTTGTCATTATATTTTCTAATAGAATGTTTTCAGTGAAAGTTTACTTCGGTATGATAGTTTACCTTTCTTTGTTGTATCACAGTATCACAGTATCACAGTATCGCAAGGGTTGGAAGAGACCTCAGAGATCATCAAGTCCAACCCATCACCGCAGCCCTCAAGACTAGACCATGGCACTAAGTGCCATGTCCAAACGTGCCTTGAACGCCTCCAGGGACGGTGACTCCACCACCTCCCTGGGCAGCCCATTCCAGTGACAAATC
>VWZE01016325.1:99556-112068 GCA_013396675.1 Eubucco bourcierii | reverse complement strand
ATCCATGCAGGCCTCCTGGCATTCTTACCTGCCTTCCTCTTTTCAGGGATGCATTTTTTGAAGTAGAAAACAGAAGTTAATGTCTCAGGAAAAAAAAAATAAATCAAGAGGTTTTTTTTCATATGAATTGTGAAGATGACTGTTGTTCATTTTAATTCTTAATAATGATATTGTTAATACATGTGTCAATGTGTATAGTTTGGAAAATGAGCCTATACCAGGATTTACTCAAACAATAGAAATTACATGCTTATTTATACTGAAAAAGAAGCTCAATTAATAGAAGAGCCAACAGATGGTCTGTTTACATTACATCAGAGCTTGATTAGTTTCCTGCTGCATGCATACACTTCAGGAGAAATTTTGAAGCTCTCGAATATTCATGAAGCTTTCCAGGTGGATTTGCTGTTTTGTGTCTCTTGGCTTCTGTTCTTCTCCCTATACATTAGCCAGAAAAATGAGTCAAACTCTTGATGAAGGGAGCTTGATATTACGTATTAAGCATCAAAAAGATTTGTATGGGGCAAAAAAAAAAAAAGTCTGGGACTTCAGAAACTACTGTTATTGCTAACCAAGCTAAAATTGTTAGGCATACTCTACTACCACCATTCACTTTGACACAAAATGTTTCTTTTAATGGAAAAGTGCAGATGAAGAGATCCAAAGGGAACTCCTTCAGGTGTCTCCTGTTTGTTGGCGACAGGGACAAAGTCCACCATGTAACAATCACCTAGCTAGTGGGACAATTTCAGTTTTACATAAGAACATTGTGATATTCCTCATGCTTTTTTTCCTTAATCTGCATTATCTATAAAGAATGTAGTTATAATTAATTTTACTGTGTTGATACTAATTCAATATTACAGCTTTGATCTATTTGAAACAGTTTGCCAAGCCAGTGGCCATGGTAAATTCTTAGAACATAAAAATGTGATTAGTCACTATTCTGCTGTGTAGCACAAAAGTTCAGCTATTGATGCTATTATTTTCTTTAAGCAGGAGTTCATTTTATTCCACAGAGATCATGGATACAGCTGCATGAAACACAGAGACTAAGGCTTCAAGCATGTACCCAGCAGCAATTATACTTAATCCCTGAGGTTATTAGAAACTCTTTAAGTAGATGTAAAACAAAGGTGAAAATTCATCAGCTGAGATTAACTTTCTCTTGTTAGCTAACAGTTATTATGTATGACACTTGGATATTCATTCTCCAATGTGTTACTGTACATAAAATAAAGGCTGATTTAGTGATTGATGAATAACAAGACTAAGCTCATGCAATTTTCCATGGGGGAAGTTTGAAAGTATTTAATGTTTTATTTTCATGTTAAGAAATTCTAAAATGAGAAAATAGGGAGGAATGTTTGTAAAGAGAGAAAACAAAGGAATCAAAAACTCAGTTCACAAAATATTCTAACTTTTAGTGGAAAAACATCACAATTTACAGAATATTCTAAACAATCTAGTTAAAAAAGTCATGGTGAGAAATTCTACTCTAGTTTCCTTAAGTAAGAGGAAGGATTATTATGGGTCTTGAGAAATAGGTATTACTGTAAGATTCAAAGCAGATGAAAAATACGATGCAATTTGAAAACAGAAGAATTAAAAAATCACGAGCTGTAAAAGTTCAGAAGTAAGAAACAGAGAGATGGAAAGATAAAAAATGATCCTCATAATTTATAAGTTACTTGATTCTGAAAAGATAAGTCATATTCTTCAGTGTATGCTTTTTGTCCTTGGAAAGACTGGAACACCTATCAAAAATAAAGCCCAGATGAAAAAATTGCATATGACTGACAGACAATTTAAAAAAAATTGATTGATGAAATAATAATGGGAAGTTATTGACAGACAAGCATATTAAGTGGTAGGGAAATTATTCTGTAGGAATCCTGCCTTAGGCATGATAATAACTCTATATGCTACTTGATACTAGAGGGTGTAATGCAATACTCTCATTCCTCTTCTGTATTTCAAACTTTTTCTGTACTTAGATATTTCAGTAGTGGAGAGATCTATTTTAGGCCAGAATCCACTTCTCTTTTCTATAAAGGCATAGGAAATAACTCCTATTTTAAAGTAAGATGAGGGCAGAGGCTTCTTGGAAGACAAATGGAAGTGGGAAAAGCAGAGGATTACAACCTTCACTGCACAGCCTGCAAAACATGTTCCAACCCACCATAGAAGTCAGATTAGCCAATCGCAGTCATCCGGGAAATAAGGAACTAGAGAAGAGAGGCAGACTGTTTACACCTCTATCCTCAGAACTATGAAGCATAATAATCATATAATTTGCATATATGATTAGCATTCATGTTTGCATTTTTAGGCATTCAAATTATTATGTTGATAATAATTACCAGAAAGATGTTCACTTGACAACACATTTTTGTGGCAGACAACACCTCTTAACACTACTCAGTCTAACAGTGTCACAAACATAGAATCATAGAATCATAGAATGGTAAGGTTGGAAGGGACCTCAAAGATCATCTAGATCCAACCCCCTACCATAGGCAGGGACACCTCCCACTAGTACAGCTCACTCAAGGCCTCATCCAACCTGACCTTGAACACCTCCAGGGAGGGAGCAGCCACAACCTCCCTGGGCAACCTGTGCCAGTGCCTCACCACCCTCACTGGAAAGAACTTCCTCCTAACATCCAGTCTAAATCTCCCCTCTACCAGTTCAAACCCATTGCCCCTTGTCCTGTTATTGCAAGACCTTGTCAATAGTCCCTCCCCAGTCTTTCTGTAGGCCCCTTTCAGATCTTGGAAGGCTACTATAAGGTTTTCTGGCAGCCTTCTCTTCTCCAAGCTGAAGAGCCCCAACTCTTGTAGCCTGTCCTCATAGCAGAGCTGCTGCAGACCTCTGATCATCTTGGTGGCCTCCTCTGGACTGGCTCCAACACTTCCATGTCCTTCCTGTGCTGAGGGCTCCAGAACTGCACAAAGGACTCCAACTCTCAATGAGCTCTCAAATGAAGCTCTCAAATGAATTGCAGAGAAAACAGAATTATATTGGGAGAGATACAGACAGAAACTACAAAGCAGATTCAACATCCATAGTGACCCCCTTGAATTTTCCCCCAACCCAAAACTAAATCTGTAATCCCCAGTGCTTCAGTCCTCCCCCCTCAACACCTCTGCCATCCATAGACCTAAACACAGCCTCCGGAGGCCACAAATCCGGCCTACTCCTTGCATGTTTGTCCTGATAAAAGAAGATCCTGCCCAACACAGGGCTGGAAGGGGAGGAAAGAAGCATGAACTGACCTTGCCGGGAGTTTATAAAGAGAGCCAAATTATGGGAATGAATAATTCTAGTCCCTAGAGGATTTTTCACCCTATAGTTCCCAACCTGGGGCACTATTCCTCACTGTTGCTTTGATGGTTACTCTGATCATAACATCATTTCTTTTTCCAGACCAAATGTTTCCTAAACACAAAAATAAAGATGCTGCAAAAGTATAGTAATGATCACCTAGGAACATTAATAAGGAAGGCAATTTTTGGTTTTAGACTCGATGCATCTGACAAGGCACTAGACATGTAATCAAGACTGAGAAAATAAACTAATTCTCCCAAAGACTTGTTTGTCTTTGAAATTTTGCATAAGCATAAGTTTTCACAAGCAGTCAGTTCTGCAGACAGAATGGCAACAGGCATCTTGAGGTATGGGGCAAGTCAAGAGACCACAGATAACAGATGAGTGTTAGCAGATGAGGTGACAGGGTGCATTAACATTTTTCAGTTGTGACTATGAGTCAGCAAAAACCATTAAACTACCATACGGACATTTGAAAACCATAATCACAGTAAATGTAGGTAAGAATCACAACAACATCAGAATTCCAGCTGAATGCTTGTGCATAAAGATAAGAAAATTATTTAATGTAAATAAACACACAATTTAAATTTGTGGGCAATCTACAACAAGAGTTCTGAGTCCTCTTCCTCTCTATAGACCATGAATGATATTAAATTTTTTGTTCAATATTTCTGAAAATGTTGTGTTAAAAAACAGATACGGAACCTTAAAATTTTCTTTTGGTCTTTGGCTTGAAAGGATAATTAATTAAAAAATACTACACACAAGCTTAGAATGATGCAAAAGGTTTTTCATCTTATTTCTTATTATTTAATTGTGTGTATGGTTTTAAATGGTAGAACAGACATTACAACTCCATCCCTAGACAATATCCTCTGCTGCCTTACTGTGGCTCTTCCTGTGTCTAACACTTCTGAGAAAATCAGCAATGGAGCATGCTTGGGGTCAGCAGATACTCTTGCTTGTGGACAGCTGAGGTAGGGAGGGAGTATTTTTTAGATAGAGGAGATATCTCTACAGGGACAGGATGATGGATTTTACTCCTGATTCCACCATCAACTAATGATTTCATTTGAAACACATCTATCACTTACTTTCTGTATTAGCAGAAGTAAGGATGGTAGAATATTTTTTTGGGGAAAAAAGGAAATAGTTACTATGGAAAAGCTTTTGAATCACAGTATCACAGTATCACCAGGGTTAGAAGAGACCTCAAAGATCATCAAGTCCAACCCATCACCACAGACCTCAAGACTAGACCATGGCACCAAGTGCCACATCCAAATGCGCCTTGAACACCTCCAGGGACGGCGACTCCACCACCTCCCTGGGCAGCCCATTCCAGTAGCCAAAATGTAACAATGGTCCTTTTTCTAAGAAGGCAGTCTTGAATCACACCTCAATTTCATGTAGTTTAGTTCAGCTCCATACTTTCTTTGCCAATAAGCCTGGCCAATTTTTCCAGAATTAATTTCGTTACATGCAGATTTCTTTTGAATATTTTGTATCAGATGTTTACTCTTTATGTCTTCTCAGTCTAGATATTTATGTTACCAGTGGCAAATTCTTGATTACTAAGAAATATAGACCTGAAAGAAATGTTAATTTTAGTTCATTAATTATAGTATAATGGTTAGCTGCTTTATGAAAAAGCTACCATAATATCTTTGTTTTAAATAATGTAAAAATGAACATTATCCTAGAGAAATATCTGTAGAAATGCATAGCCCGAAAGGATAAGAGAATCATGAAATCATAGAATCAGAATGGTAGGGTTGGAAGGGACCTCAAGGATCAGCTAGTTCCAACCCCCTCCCACTAGTAAACCTCCCACTAGAACAGGTCACTCAAGGAATCATCCAACCTGGCCTTAAACACCTCCAGGGAGGGAGCAGTAACAACCTCCCTGGACAACCTGTTCCAGTGCCTCATCACCTTCACTGTAAAGAACTTCCTCCTAACATCCAGTCTAAATCTCCCCTCTGCCAGTTTAAACCCATTGACCCTTCAGTTTTATCAATAACTTGCAATCTAGTGATAAAATGTAAATAAGAACACATTTGCAGAATAGAAAGCTTTAAAAATTACTCTTAATTTTGAAAGAAACCTCATCTCTGTAATTTTTTACTGTATTTCATAAAGACATAGATTTAAATGACATTTGAAAGACTCCCCTGTTTTCTTCTTTCATTTAACTATAAGTCTAATTTTGCACAAATTAATATGTATATATTTATATAAACATATAACAGTGTATGAGCAATTAATTTCAATAACATGTCTTCCATTGAATGTTCCAGTAATTCTTTCAAAACCTGATTTTTTTCAAAAAAGAAAAAACAGACATGCAAAATGCATTTAGATAAAGTGCCAAATTATTTATAAGCAAAGTAAAATTACCTGAAAAGAGACACCAATTGCTACACTACTGCAAATATTTCCTTCAGACTCATTTAGAAAGTGTCAAACAATCAGAGTCTGTTGATACTATTATGAGCAATCTATATGTCTCTGTATTGGATAAAGAAAAATAGTTCTCAATTTGCAATTACTAAGGTATACTTTTTCAGATGTTCATCACAAACAGCATAGATATCTCATTTTCACTCAGCTTTCTCTTCAACCACTAATAAGTTGCTGTTTCTTTAGTGAAAACTGTATCATAATTCTAGTGTAAATTATCATGAGACAAATCACACCCTGTAAGTGCTTCTTTTGTCCCATTTCCCATAAAGGAGTCAGTTTAGATCATGTAGATGTAAATATTGGGGGTTAGGTGAGATGAACCAGAGCATTACTAATGAGGCAATGGAATACTCAGTGCCTAAGTGTTCGTCTTGATATGGATAATAGACTTTAGTTGCATGACACTGTCAGCACTGACCAGCAGTTTGAGACACAAAATTTTATTGCTTGAAGGAGTTTGCATTTTTCTCAATATGGTTTCATTAATTTGACAGTTATGGACTTTTCTGGTTTGGGCAAAATAATTGTTTTAGTAAACAGGAAATAACTGAAAGTTGAAAGGAAGCAATTTCTGTCTTCTTTCTGTAACTGCTGAATCACTTGTCTCTGTCTTTTCACAATTCTGATGAAGTTAAGAAGACAACTAAGAAATTTTGCCCAACTAAAGGGAGGTTGTGCTTTCTAGATTTTACTCCTTATATGGATGTAGTGATCAGTCTGAAACGAAGACATAGAAAAGTATATTTAAAGCACAGAAAAATAGGACAGTAATAAAGAACTATGGCAGTTTTGCCAGGTTAGGTCCTTGCACTTTTTAGGAAGGGAGGGATAATTGCTTGGACTCTTAAGCTTGTTTGTATATTTCCAAACATTTTCCAAAGATGAGTGCAATAAATACAGGCAATTTACTTTCTCTGCCTCTCCAGAACAATTATTTGAGTCTTAGGTCTGTTTTACAAGCTGACCCATCCACTCAGTTTCTATGATACATCTGCTGAAGACTTTGAATGTATGTGTATTATTTAAGCATACATTATTATATTTCTCTAAACAAATTAATAATAACAAGGGTTTATATATAACAAATTGATAATTATAATGATTTTTAATGGTTATTAATTATTACTTTATAATGGAAAATCATATATCTGAAAATGGAGATAGACTACAATTTGTGACAGAAATATGTCACGCAGAAGTTATTCTTTGGCTATCTCATCATGTACTCTTCTTGAGGAGTATTGCAGACTGAATTATCTGTGATCTGCTACATCAGCCACCCTTGCCAAATGAATATTCTCAACTTCTAGGCCAGGTTTTGTTTTTTTGGTTTTTGGTTTGTTTTTTTTTGGAGGAGGCTTGGAGTGTGATTCTGATGCATGATGCATAACAAATTCTGTGTTGAAGCTAAAAACTAAGATTCCGGTTATAAAGAATTAACACATGTTAATGCAGAATGTTTTTCCTTTGGAATAAAAAAAAAAAATCAATGAAATCTTCAACTTTTGAAAAGCTGAAGTACAGTCTGAATATCTTTGAGGAAGATACTGCTTACTTAAATGCAGATGTCATGAAATACATAGTGGGTCATAATAGATGATCCAATATCCTTTTCTGGCATGAATTCCAGTGAAGCTACAAAATATTAATATAACTATAATGTCCTAGGAAAAATAAATATAAAATAAAAGGGGAAAAAAAAGGAAACTAAAGCAAACAACCACAATGCAAAGTATGTGAAAATTAAGTCGTTAATATAATGCTAACAAAATTCTAAAATATGGGAAGGTTACTCGCAGCTCCACCTAATATTATGGAAAATCATAGAATCATAGAATGGTAAGGTTGGAAGGGACCTCAAGGATCATCTACTTCCAACTCCCTGCCATAGGCAAGGACACCTCCCACTAGTACAGCTCACTCAAGGCCTCATCCAATCTGGCCTTGAACACCTCCAGAGAGGGAGCATCCACGACCTCCCTGGGCAACCTGTGCCAGTGCCTCACCACCCTCAATTGAAAGAACTTCCTCCTAACATTCAGTTTAAATATCCCCTCTTAATCCTTAATTTAACAGCTTAATCCTTAATTTCACACAGCTGCATTAATTAAAAGATCAACAAGTATGATTTGTGGGGAATGAAACATGAGGGAAGCCTTACGATTAGTGGAATATTTTTCTTCTCAAGACACTTCCAGGGCAGATTTTCCTTTTAAAATATGATCTGAAGACAGTCAGAATTCACCCAGAGATTCATCAGCCAAAACAGAAGAGGTTGTTAACTTGATGAAAGTTGACATCCTCAGCCCATACTTTCCTAGCCCTTTCTCTTTGATGGAATGGTTCTTGTGGGAATGTATTAGACAGTTACTTCATCACAGATCCTTCAATATATTTAAAATATGAGTTCTTACTAGATTTGTAAAAATCATTGGCTTTCAGTAAAAGTCTCTGAAGAGTACCACCAAGTTATTTATTTTGTACAAGACATCACTCTAAAATTCATATAAAAAGTCAAGAAATCCTATTACAAATGTCTTAGAAACAGTATCACAGTATCACAGTATCACCAAGGTTGGAAGAGACCTCAAAGATCATCAAGTCCAACCCATTACCACAGACCTCAAGACTAGACCATGGCACCAACTGCCACGTCCAAACCTGCCTTGACACCTCCAGGGACGGTGACTCCACCACCTGTCTGGGCAGCCCATTCCAGTACTGAATGATTGGCAGGTGTCACACTGGCTAAGCAGGCCTATGGCTTCGAGACATTTAGAGTCTGTTCCTGGTAAACTCAGAGCAGGCAGTTCAGCAGAGCTACCTTATAGCTTAGCAAAGCATAATGCTGTAGAAGGCACTGGCAGAATCACTGCCAGAAACAGAGAGTACATGATAAGGAAGGAACAGCAAGCAAGCATGAATACAAAGGCAGAGAACATTGTGGTACCTGCTCATTTCTTTTATCAATGTAGTCTGAGACTAATGGGCCTTTGGACATAGAATAGCCAATCAGAATAGCAGTTAGCCAAGCTTGACCATATTGGGCGAAACCATAGGCTTACTTTACCCAAATTTGGGAAAAACATAGGCCTTGGATGAGGCAGGCACAAACCAAGTGTATGTACCTTGTTTACCAGAGGATGCACCCAGAAGCAAAACAAGTTTGGACAAGCCAGAGACCTTAGACTCAATGGCTCCAAGTTCTTTGTCCTTTTTCTCATGGTTGCTTCCCCCCACAACAGAAAGAGGGAGAGCAGAAAAGCATATCTGGGCAAGCCAGGACGTGTATAAGGCTATTTTGGCCCACTGAGGCCCACCATGACAACAGAAGAACTGGAAAAAGAATGAGGAATGTTGGAGAAGATTAAGTTCCTTGTATAATAGTAATAGGATATTGAAGGGGTGAGACACTTGAAAAGAGAGGAAAAAAAAGCCAAAGAGGATGAGGTAGAAAGTGTATATACAGGGCAAAATTATCCTAGACTTTGTTGCTGCAATTGAGTGTTAAAGTGTATTGCACAGATATGTCATATTATAATGTAGTTACATTTTGTAGTGATGGGAAACAATAAGGTGGTACTCTGTGTGCCTGAGAATGAAATATTATTTCAAACGTGTATTTATTTTCCACTTGTTATTCACAATAAATGTGATCTATATTTGCTACACTGATCTGACACTAAACATGGGTGATTTATAGTCAAACAATGAATTAGCAAAGAAGGAGATTCATTAAGATTTCATACAACTTCACTGTGATTCATGTCTTCCAGTTTTTTCTTTTTCCTTCCTCCCCTTGTCCTATTTTTTTTTTTTTACCAGAGGCACAAAGGAGGCAAAGTGTATGTGGGGGAAAATAAAAAAAATAAAGTATTCATGGCGCAAGAGAGTGAAACCATCTGTTAATTTTCAGCAGGGATGCAGTGCAACCATTTCAACTTACTTCCACCACTGGACTTAAAATCAAAGAATAGAATATTCTCTTGGTGCACGCAGTAATTTCTTGTAAAATGTTTCTGAGTGTTCCAATTATTACTGTCTGGTTTTCCTTGGTGGTATATCCTAGACACTAGAGTATAAGCTGCTCTTCATCCCATCAGAATTCTGAATTCAGTCTTCACATATGCTGAGGGGCTTCTTTTTCCCTGAGGCAGAGAACTGAGGTTCTTTTTTAGTTGGATTGTATTAATCAACAAACCCTAAAATGCCTCTTGTTCTACACTCGTTATCCCAACATGGGAAACATTATTAATTACTTCCTATTTGTTTAATATTTTCTCTGAGTCAGAATAAATTCTAGCCAGGAGTAAAAAGGTTGATTTCTGATCAGGATTAGAAATTCTGGACTCAGTATAAACCAGAAAATTTCACTGGTAAATAGGTACATAAGAAAAGTAGAAGAGGATGTTAATGCAGTACAATAAAGCGTGTGAGTTGCCACTTACAGATTTAATGCTTGTTTTAAGTAATGGAAAATATACAGTGTCATGACTAAGAATATACAAATGAAAAAGAAAACAAAACTCCAAATAAAATGCAGAAAACCTTTAAAATTGTTAAACTGTTATGGAGAAAGACTTTGGCTAAACAGCTCATGACTTCTTTGTTTGTGGGGGTTTTTTGGTTGGCTGATTGGTTGCTTTTTGGTTTTTGGTTTGTTTGGTTGTGGTTTTTTTTTTCAATTTCCTTTTTAAATTGTCACTGTTCATCTCTGGAAAAAACTAACCAAAATTCATGAGTTTATGAAAACACATTTATAAGTGATATTTTCACCATTTTACTTACAGATGACTGAAAAACATTTTTAATAATCTTGCTAACAACTCTCCACCCATTCTAAATATTGTCATCTCACTGCTTTCTATGATGCAAGCAACAGGAATTTTTTACAGTTCCATGAAGTTTTTCATCCTTTTTGTAAAATACAATTTAGTTGTTACCCCAGGACTAGCTTTACCCTGTGATCATGAATCCCAGAACACAGCCTAAGAGATTTTCTCTTGAAAGATCCATTCTCCTAAACTATTCAATACATTACCTTTTTTTTTTTTTTTTTTTTTTTTTTTTTTTTTTTTTTTTTTTTTTTTTTTTTTTTCCAGTCTATTTGGACTCCACATTAATATTTCTCTTGCTCCTACTGCCTAATCTATACTTTGGATATGTAAGAGGACATTTAAAAACTAGATGATCCCTTAAGGTCCCTTCCTGTTCAAACCATTCTATGATGCTTCATCAGCAAAGGAAGTTGTTAAGCCTGAATAAGACAGTAGGCCTTAATATATATTGCTATTGTAACAGAAGGGGACTGCTGATCTGGTATGCACCACAGCATGTAGCAGGTCACCATAGGTGGGGAAAGATGATCACTGCAGTCAAAATAAGCCTTAATGTGGTATTTTCCAATACAAACCTATTTGGTATTGCATAGCTACAGAGAAACTGAAATGTTGATTAGATTTAAGGAGTTTTCTGTAGTGAAATATCTACGGGGTACAACAGTTGAACTAATGAACTGCTAAGCTAATATATTAAGTAGAACATGTGAGAAACAGTGAGATAATGAGGTGGTTATGTCAGCTGCAAAGAGAAGGGAAGAAGGAATGGTTATTTCTCATTAGTTTTAGAGTTGACTCCCCAGAGGATCATTCTTATGATGAGGATGTGATGAACAAAGATACAGCAATCACTTAATTCTAGAATGAGAAACGCTCAGCAAAAGTTACAATCAGCCTCCAAAATTGGTGGGTTAAAGAACTCAATAACATCATTAGTCTTTTGAGGGGATAAAGGCCTATTCAAAAGGCTACTAAAGTTTTGGTGTAAGGAGGATCAACACCACAGGTATGAATGGTTGAGTCAGCTGCTGTGGAAGAAAGTACCTGCTACAAGTCACCTTGACACTCCTTCAGGATGTTGTTGATTCCCCTGTAGCATGGGTGCAAACTCTAAGGACTAAGACAGATGTCTCATTAAGAGTGATTTGAGAACCCAGGGATTTGAGACTGAGAGTGTCTGTCACACTCATAACACTATTGTGCTAATATTTTGATGACAGCATGATTTTGAGTTTGGAGTAGTTATCCACTACTATTAACATAATCTAATTAGTTATTTTATAAGACTGCTATTCTCATAATTTTCTTATTACCATGATTGCCAGTTGTTATTTGTTGTTTTGCCCCATAGCTGAATGTTGTTGAACTGTAGTTGTACTTGTTTTTGCTATGCTTGAGTGATAGAATTTACATAAGCTTTCAATCAACAAAAGCTATTAAATATCATATACACCTCCCCACATCATTAATCTCTTTCCTTGCTGAATAAAACCTCTTCATGCTACTGAAGACTATCTGGCTAACAGCTTGTCCCACTGAATTCCATTTCCTCCCCTCGTGGTTCTTCCTTCAGCCTGCCTCCCTTGTTTGATTCTGACCTTCACTTGTGTCTTTCCATCAGTGCTCAAACACTCTTCAATAAAAACCTTAATTTCTAGGCTCTGTATCTAATCTCAATTCCCCTTTTCTGTTGTATTAACCCTTTCTTTATACACAGATTGGCTCAGTCTGCAAAAATGTTACAGTTTCTTACCAGATTTTAGCCACTTAACGTTTGTCTAATCTTTCCTGACAACTCTAATTTCCCTTCATTTCTAATCAAAGATTCCTGAAAAATTCTTCTGAAGCTATATGTCAGAAATGATCTGACTTTT
>VWZE01016325.1:62070-86215 GCA_013396675.1 Eubucco bourcierii | reverse complement strand
CCATGCTTTATGGATATTTGCATATGTAAAGTTAGATGCAACTTACAGACTGCGTAAAGTAAATTTGGCAAAATAATCAGTGTTAAATAAACTGACATAAAATTAGTTTTTGACATTCAGTGTGAAATAAGCTTTTACTGAAAGGTACTGAGAGGTCTAAACTTCCATTTCAAGGAGAGACAAATATTGTCCAGATAAACTTTGTTAAATGTTATAACTGATGTGAATTTTTAGTACCGGGTTAGAAAATACAGTTTCTTGCAGAAGGATTTTTATGGAACCCAGACCTTTTTTGTTTTGCTGCTTCTTGTCACTGAAGGAAAGAAATCTTAAGCAAACCTATGTGATTTATGATGGTGCATCCTTGGTATGAAAAGATTAAAATTTTAAAAATCTAAATCTAAAGCATAACTAGAAAAATATCAGATTCCTTTGTTATACAGAGTATGTATCTGTGTTTTCTTTCTCAGGCAAATATTGATAATTGCATCCTCTCTCCAGACATGATGTACTACCATTCTATGTTTTCTATGATTTCTGACTTTAGATTTGAAGAAAGAAAGGGATAAAATCATCAGGCTCACTAGAGATAATCCTAAGTGCAGCATGATAATGCTTGAGGGATAGTTTGGTAGAAAGATCTTCCAGCCTGCTCTATAGTGTGCTGAGTAGACTGGAGCACATTTGAAATACCTTTATTCTAACTCTCTCGGTATGAGGAATGAACAAGAAGAGCTCATAGTGTTGGCCTCCAGTGGGCAGTAATTCAAAGTATCACAGACTTTTTTTTTCTGGTTTAGAAATACCTTTAGGAGTGGATAAACATTACTTTGTAAACATCCACCTACCTCTTGGCATGAAACCTCTGGGAGAAAGAGCAATGAGATGGGATGTTCTTCCCTTTGCTGGTAATTAAGGTAGTATTTATTTTCCCATGACCTGAGTATAGTTAAGTGTAAGAGTAAGAAGTTTGCACTTCTCTGTGCTTGCAAGTAAAGGCTGTGTAAATCTCACTGTAGTGGATATGAAATAAATATATTATCCTCCTAACACCTGTTCTGCTCTGAGACACTCAGAAATGGTTTAATGTTTTTTCCACCCACCTCCTTTGTATGTGGGTTCCTTTGCTTTTACTTGTGCTAGCATGGACTGAGCACTGAAGCTCAGAAGATGCCATGAGCTCTGGATCCTCACCTTGTGAGGTTGTCCTTACAAACTTCCTGTAAAGAGAAGGAACCTGTCTGACCTTGAGGGCTGTTCCTGAAGAAGTAACAGTGTCTTGGTCCTATCACTGTTAACCAGATCCTGAGAAAAGTATTAGCACAGTAGAGATTGAATGACTGAAAAAAGTAAATGCTATCCACATAAAAACAGATTTCAGTCCATGTTCTTCAGGGCCATTTTTTGCTGCTAAGTAATCTACTCATTTGAACTTACTTAAGAATTTAATGAATTAAGATACAACATTATGATAAGGTACATTCTTTTAACATCACAGATTCTACTGAGTGAAATAAAGTGTTTTCCCCTCTATACAACATAATTATGCAGATGGGAACTAAAGTAGAATTTATGTGTAGTTAAAATTATAGGGGGAATTTAAGTAGTTCTGACATAATTACCTGGGATGGAACTTTGCCAGAATGAAGAATTTTGCTCTCACTGAAATGTCCTTTGGATCTCTAAAGATCACTTCTGTTCTTGTATTTGGTTTTACACCTTACTGGACAGATGGTATAGTCAATACAGAAATATCCATGTAATCAGTTTAATATCTGGTCAACAGGGAGGGATGTGCTTATGAAATGCTGTGGCTGGTTTACCATAGCAGACTGCCAAGTGCCCACCAAGCCACTCTTATTCCTCCTCCTCAGAGGGACAGGAGAGAAAATAAGATTTAAAACCTCATGGATTGCAGTAAAGTCAGTTTAATAAAGAAAAGCAAAGGCTGAACATGTAAACAGAGAGAACTGAAAAGATTTATTCTCTGCTTTCCATAAGCAGGTGAAGTCCAGCCACATCCTTGAAAGTAGGCCCTCAGTGTGTACAATGATTTTTTTTGAAAGGCAAACACCTTAATAATTAATTCAAACCACCTCTTGCCTGTATCCAGCCTATGGGACTTCAAGTGAGTAGGGGAGTGGGATGGACAGCTTTATGTTTTGTGAACAGTACTCAGCAGTATCCAAAACACTGATGTGTTATCCAAAATCTTCTATCAAGGCAAAGTGCAACACTAAGATGGTTGTTACGGGGAAAGTTAACTCCATTGCATCCAGATGTGATATAAATGCCCAGGACTGATTTTATTTGAACATGGCACTCATCAAACAAAACCCCCATATGTTTTAAATATGTAATTTACAGTATCACAGTATCACCAAGGTTGGAAGAGACCTCAAAGATCATCAAGTCCAACTCAATACCACAGACCTCAAGACTACACCATGGCACCAAGTGCCACATCCAAACCTGCCTTGAACACCTCCAGGGATGCTGACTCCACCACCTCCCTGGGCAGCCCATTCCAGCAGTCAATGACTCTCTCAGTCAAGAACTTTCTCCTCACCTCCAGCCTAAACTTCCCCTGGCACAGCTTGAGACTGTGTCCTCTTGTTCTGGTGCTGGTTGCCTGAGAGAAGAAAGCAACCTCCTCCTGGCTACAACCACCCTTCAGGTAGCTGTAGACAGAAAGAAGGTCTCCCCTGAGCCTCCTTTTCTCCAGGCTAAACAATCCCAATACATAATACATTCAATCCTTCATTCCTAGATTTTCTGTACTAGTCTTAGTCTTCATTTACATATTACAACTCCCTGCCTAACAGGTTTGGTTAGAAAAAAAGAGTTCTGTGGAATTCTTCCATCAAATTTAATTTAAGATGCTGTTGTAGAAACTGTTAGAGATTGTTCTTGATAATCTTGAAGTTTAGTTAAAGTAGAATATTTTCATATTAAGATACTGGTTTAATTAGAAGCCAAGGATAAACGATCAGTTTTAATTAGTAAAGATAACGAATTAGCCCTAACTTTTCTCCTTTGCATTTGTGTGGGACCTTTCAATGCAACTTATCTCATTAAACTGTTGATGGCTGCTGATGCAAGTGATCTACTGGAGGTAATTAATGGAGATTTGCTCAATAAAGTGTGACCTCAAATTTTGCCTTTTAAGACTACGGAAACCTCTGGAAAAACAGAAGACAAGCTGGTAAACAGGACTGCACACATTCAAACCATGCAATGTGGTGCAGAAAGATAGTAAGAATATCTGATGGTCTGAAATATGATCAATTCTGGCCCCTTGCAGGTAGGCACATAATGTAATTACATTTACAATACAAGAAGTAAAGAAAATCACCCCAAAATAAACTTGGCCTTATATTTTTCCTCTTCAAAGGATAGCCAGCCTTCTCAAGTAACTAAGACTCAATCTTGAATCAAATAAACTATAGCATTTGAAAAATATTAGAGAAAATTCAACAAATAAACTTCTGCAGTCATAAAGACTACAGAAATCAATAGCACTCACAGAAAAGTTAGAAAAGGTATTAGGACATATACTATTGGTGGAAGAGCTAAACCATTAAGGATAGTAAATATCATGTGGGAACTGCCTGAACAGATAGATATTGAACAATAAAGAAAATGCAGTTCAGGGTTTGTGACTAATGCAGCAGAGAGCAAAACTGAAGTTAAGGCTTCCCAGTGATAATTCTGTAATTGTTCAATATTATTTCCACTTCTCATACTACTGTAAGAGATCATTTAAGTCTATTAGGTAACAAATTAATTCAATAGCATAGAAACTAAACAAGACAGTATATTTCATTTAGAGAATGTGATTAAAAAGCAGTACATAGCATTGAACTAGTTAGTACATTGTCTTGTATAAGAATAACAGGATATCAGACAGCAGTGACTAGAGCAGAAAGGAACACCTTCTGTCATGTATGTTTGCTATGCAAATACATTATTGGAACATATTTAGAGAGTTTTGTCATGTCTGATGTCTATGCTCTGCTAAAACTCAGCCAGTTGGAAAGATTAAGTCATGCTTCTTCCCTTCCAGCTGAAAGCAGTGACTTTGGAAGGAACAGGAGGATCCATTCTGTTAATATATGGCTCCATGTCTGGTGTCACCAACACAATTTTGGGATTTTTGATATGGGATGGCCTAGATGTCACCAGGAATGTTGGCATCAAATGCAAGATACCTTTCTCAAAAAGGAAACAGTGTCTTTGCCCAAGAGGTTGGGGGACTGATTGACAGGGCTTTAAACTAGCTGTGAAGGGGAAAGGAGATAACAATATCAAAATCATCTATGACAAGAGGCAGGATGACACACCAGGGTCCTAACATGTAGCAGTTTAAGAGCTAACGTCCTCCAGGGCATAGTATTTCAGCCAATTCTGTTTGACATCTTTATGAATTATTTCAATGAGAGGATAAAGTGTGTCCTCAGCAAGCTTGCAGACAACACTAAACTGAGTGGGAGTATTGATCTGCTTGAGGCATTACAGAAAGATTTGGACAGGTTAGATAGATGGGCTGAGGCCAAGAGGACGAGGTTTTAACAAGACTAGTTGCTGGGTCCTGTACTTGATCACAACCATACCAAACAACACTACACGCTTGTGAAGAGTGGATGTAAAGCAGCTCAATGGAAAAGGATTTGGGGGTGTTGGTGGATGGATGGCTTATCATGATCCAGAAGTGTTCCCAAGTCAAGAAGGTAAACAGGATCCTAGCATCAAAAATGTGTCCATCAGGAATAGGGAAGTGATTGTGCCCCTGTAATCAACCCTGGTGAGGCCACAGCTTCAGTACTGTGTTCAGTTCTGGATGTCACAGTATAAGAAAGACATTGAGGTCCTGGAGGGTGTCCAGAGAAGAACACTGAGGCTGGTAACGAGTTTGGAGTACATGTCATACAAGAAACAGTTGAGAGAACTAGGGCTGTTTAGAGAAGGCTAATGATCAATCTCATTGCTCTTTACAATTCCCTGAAAGGAGGCTGTAGTGAGGCCTCTGTTGGTCTCCTCTCATAAGTAACTAGTGGTAGGATGAGTGGAAATGAGCTTAAGTTGTGCCAAGAGAGGTTCAGGTTGGATAATAGGAAAAAATTCTTCACTGAAAGAACAGTGAGGCATTAGAACCAGCTGCCCTGAGAGGTGGTAGAGTTGCCACCCCTTGAGGTTTTCAGGAAGTGTGTAGATACGTGTTTCAGGATATATTTTTGTGGTCATGGTAGTTGGGTTATGGTTGAACTTGATCTTAAAGGTCTTATTCAACCTTCATGATTCTGCGATTCTATATGAGATAATGGTCAAAATCACAACTGATGATGTCATGTGGTCAATCTAAATAGATAAAACAGTAGTTAAGAGTAGAATTGAGAGATGTTCAGGTTCAACAGATGGAAAATATAACTCAGATTTTAACCCCAAAAATTATAGCATTAAGCTTATCACAAAACTTTAAGACTAGGGACTGCTTCAGAAGTTTTAACATGGATATGTGTCCCAGTGTTTGCTCAGGTCTCCAATGAGAAATAAAGGCTCCACTTAGTAGCCACAGACACTGTTCCCAACTAGTGACACAAACAAGTATTGGCATTCACAATCTTGAAGTAAAGAGTAAAAATTTAAAGAACTGAAAATAAGAAGGAACCATAGGAAACATAGGCTCATATGTGAGAGATGTTATACAAAGAATGACTTAAACTGAGTGTAGGGGGGGAAAAAAAAACCCCAAGAAAAACAAACAAACCCAAAACCAAATCAAACAAACAAACAAAAAAATTTTTAAAAAATTTCCCATTTACCTTGGAGAATGCAAATCAATACATTTGGGTAAATTTACCTGAAACATGTATATGGTGAAAGGGCTTAATTCTGGGAAAGTAGAATGCTGAGAATTATTTCATCACAATAGAGAATTGACACAACTCTTGTGAAGATACAGGGATGCATTTATCTGTATATCTTGCAGATTGAAGAGTAACAGTCCATGTTTTTGAATATCAGATACATCTGTCCTTGAACTGCTTTACTCCATTTAAGAAGTTCATTATTGGAATGAGATAGGCAAATAAGAAAAATAATTTTCAAATATTTGAAGTAAGTATCAGCACATAGACTGCACAATTGAAATATTACTATTGATTTTCTATGAGCTATATCAGCTTTACTCTATATCCTGCCTGTATTTGGAATCCAGTAATTGGTTGTCAAGGATCAATGAAGCAGAAGTTCCTTGATCAATGAAAATAAAAGGTTAATTTAAATTTGTACTAGTTAAATCTGCCCATGTCTGAAATTAAAGAATCCTAACCACTGAGAGCCATATTTGAACTCATATGTACTTGAGGCTGGCAACAGTAAAACTACATTGCTGCATGCTGACTACACAATTCTGGTGAAGTCTTATAACATGACACATGAGAAAAACAGAATATTCACTGACTTTTTTTCAAGGTCCAGATCATAGCAGCACAAATTATTTTCATTTATGACTAGAGGAAATTAGAATGATTTGACTGATTTCTTACTTGCCTAAGGCAATCTCTTCTTGTCAGTTTATAGCTGCACTGAATGTGATATGTTTGGATTTAACACCAACAAAACAGTGCCATTTTGCTGAAGCAGTTCATATTATAAAAGACAACTCTTCCTCTCTGTAGTAATCCAGAAGTGGAAAATCATTATAGATACACAGAGGCTACTAGATGCTTGTTCCAATATTTAATTATGTCCATAGTAAAATGGTATCCCTAACTTTTAATTTGAAGTTTTGTGATGTAAGACTGAAGTCAACTCACTGACATACATTTCTGACTTCTAAAAAGAGGTTGAAAGACCTGTTGAGATGCCATAAAAGATATAAAAGTGTTTTAAATAATTCTGTAGAAATATTTAGACTATAAAATACATTGAAAAAAAAAATTAGTATCACACACATATATAGGATATATACAATTTATGTTCAAATTAATGCAATGAAATTTTGAATAAATATATCTGTATGCAGTATATTATCAACTTAACAGAGGAAGGAAATATGCAAGTTTTTAATTTTTAGAAGAAATTCCATTAGGTAGCCAGAATAGCAGGAAACTGACCAATTTTCACTTGAATTCCTCATCTACATCTACAAATAGGAATTTCAACATGAATGAGATTCTACTGTAAACCAGAAAACATATCAAAGCAAATTTTTGTTTATTCTCAGTAGAATTTTCTCTCATCTCTAATATAACTGCATGAGTATGAATATGTGAGGAACATTTTTTCAGATATTAGACCTAACTTTAGTCTAAACCTGTTATCTTGTGATTTTTTGGAATTATTCTGATTTTCTGTGCTGACTAGAGTACTTAAAGGTGTCAACTTTTATCATTTTCATCATACTGCTGCCATTGGCAACTCCTCCTGGTCTTTGATCTAATATACTCACTCTACTCATGCACTAAAAGGTGTTATATGGCTTGTTAAAGTTCATCAAATATATTATTCTTTTATTGCCATCTCCTTTATATATATTTGGTTCGTTTGGATTTTTTGTTTTTTGATTTGCTTTTTTTTCCCCTTTTTTTTTTGGGGGGGGTTGATTTTATTTTTCTGGGTAAGAATAGTCTCTTTTATCACTCTACAACTCCTCACACTGTGAAGATACATTCTGGATTCTCCAGTGTTATAATGAATACCTCTGTTAATAGATGCTGATAACAGATAACCTAACTCTACTGTGAAATTGATTATTTTTTGGAAATGGAATATTTATTATATTGGAAAGTGTCAACAAACTGTGATGGTGCTTTAGCATCCCCTTCCATTTACTCAGTGTTGGTTGGTATACGCCTGCACTTGACTGCATTGTATCATACAGATGTACTGTAACTGCCTTGCTAAGCATAACTGAAGATCTTGGTGTAATTCTCTGACTTTACCTAAGAGCTTTGATATGTTTTCCTTTTTTTGGTAACAAAGATCAGTAAAAGCTGACTAAACACACATGAGGTAGTGAAGCTGCCTTCTACAAAACCTTTTTTTTTTTGGTAAATACCTATATATGGACGATTGTATCCCAATGGTTACTACTAACACATTCTAGAAATTCAAGTCATGTTAAAGTTTGAAAGATGTTCTGCAAAAAACCCAAACACACACACACACACAAAACCCCAAACAAACAAACAAACAAAAACCCCAGCCCCCCCCCAAAAAAAAAAAAACCCAAAACAAACATACAAAAAAACCCAAAACCCAACAACAAAACCCCAACCCAAATACACACATGAAAAAACAAAATAAAACCCATCTGGTTTTTCAAGTATTACTCATCAGTCTTTTTGCTATCTCTATTTGAGTAGAATTTGATTGCTTGTCTGAGACTGGATTATTCTGCCTCATGCCTATACTGTGATTATTGTCATCATGAAATTAAAAAAAACAAATGAACAAACAAAAACTGTAGATAATTATATCTGCCCTCCTATTAAAAGAATTATATTGTTTAAGAGCAGATGGCTATATTAACACTTAGTAAGAACTAACTTTTTAGAACTAATTTTTCTCTGTCAGTAATCCTGAAGTGTAACATTCACAACCATTGCTGCTTTTGCAGCACATTAAGCTTTTATGAAAGTAAAAGTTAATTACATATGATGACTAAACACCAGGGATCATAATTAGCCGAACTGAATGGCTGCACATCAGTAATTAAATGTCATTCCACTTCATTGTACTGAGCCCTAAACCCAAACCTTAAAATGTCATAGGTATAGGAGTCTGTTGTATCCATAGGACCATTTCTGCAGAAAACCTAAACGCAGAACACTATACAAAATATATTATGTAGAAATCATAATTAGCTGTTAGTTGCAGCACTTCTGCATTAAGTAGATTAACCTTACAGAGGTTGTGTATGGAAAAGAGGTTGTAACTTTGACAAATCTTTTTTCTCTTCCTTCATTGTCAGGGGCAGGGAGATTATTTAGCTTTTGGTTTTCTTTGTGCGTGAATCCTTTCTCTCTTTTTGTGTTTTGTTTTGTCTTGTTTTCCCTGTCTGACAAGGTGTGTGACTTCTCTGCACGTTATTTGGACTGTAGAATACGCAAAAATAAATGGCCTCATCAGTCTCTGGTTGGAGTTTGTTTTGGCTGATGGAGTACCATTGAGGTACTTGAACTTGTCCAGCGAAGGGCAACGAGGTTGGTGAGAGGCCTCGAGCACAAGCCCTATGAGGAGAGGCTGAGGGAGCTGGGATTGTTTAGCCTGGAGAAGAGGAGGCTCAGGGGAGACCTTCTTGCTGTCTACAACTACCTGAAGGGTGGTTGTAGCCACAAAGAGGTTGCTTTCTTCTCTCAGGCAACCAGCACCAGAACAAGAGGACACAGTCTCAAGCTGTGCCAGGGGAAGTTTAGGCTGGAGGTGAGGAGAAAGTTCTTGACTGAGAGAGTCATTGGCTACTGGAATGGGCTGCCCAGGGAGGTGGTGGAGTCACTGTCCCTGGAGGTGTTCAAGGCAGGTTTGGACGTGGCACTTGGTGCCATGATCTAGTCTTGAGGTCTGTGGTGACAGGTTGGACTTGATGAACTTTGAGGTCTCTTCCAACCTTGGTGATACTGTGATACTGTGATCAGAGTGAGGATTTCATACAAAGAAAAATCATTTATCTTAACTAAGTAGAGCAAAGCATAGTGCTCCACCACAATGAGATGCTTTTGGTCTGCACTGCTATGCAGAAATTGTCAGCTTTATGGGACGTGAAAGACTAAACTTTCCCTGCAATTTCACTACACTAGCTGTCCATTTCAGCTCTTTGAAAATCCTGTTTACTTTCCTGTTCATAAAGAAATACAGATTTAAAAACTAGACCCTCATGTGAGAAGACACAAATATTTAATGTTAATTTTCTAGTTCTCTACTTTAAAAAACACAGAGAGTATTTTAAAACACTAAGGAACTCACTTTTAAATTAATTTAGATCTTCTAAATGTCCTTTTTGAGGTACTTATATTGACTATCAAAGGCAAACTTCCAGTGCTATTTATTAGACCCAAGTTCATAAAGTAAACTTGTAAGATAAACGCTTTTCCTTGCTCCTCTAACTCAGAATACATAATACAATTTTTTTAAAAAAATTAATTTTTAGTCTTAAGACATTTACCTAATTTTTAAACAAACTCCTTAAAATATGTTAAGTCACTAAAACCTTTTAAATGGCATTCTGTGTGTTCAGTGCATAAAAGATAAACTGCAATTGCTTTTATGTAGTACAATTTGGTTTTGCTTGGGTGGATTAAGCGTCCTATCACCATATGTCACTATTTCTTCTCTTCCATTCACCACCTGAGACAATACTGCCCATTGCCAGTATCACAGGAATCTAGGTCCAGGACAAACAGATGGGCAAACTGTAGGAAAGCCAAAAATGGAGGACTTGTCAAACATTATTTTTTTGTTTGTTTGTTTGTTTGTTTTTGTTTTAGCTTCATAGAAACAAAATTATCTTATCAAATTTGGTAAGAATCTCAAACAACTTAAAATCCTGACATGTATCTTATGGAAAATCTAAACAGATAAATTTACATTTGCTATGTTTCTGTCTAAATTTCCTCAAAAAAGAGCAGAAATAAAATGTCACTATGCTTGTGTTTATAACAACCCCACTTCTTTCTAACGTGGCAAATCTTAGTTACACCATCTACATATGGCATAGGACTAGGATATTTGTACAATTATTATTGCTAGCAGGCTGCTATTAGCCATTGTGATACCTTTCTGTACTTTCTTGGACTACTGTATAAGTCAGTTGAGAACCATTGGTAAATATCAAATAAAATGCTTACTAATAAACAAAATCACATTATTTTGCATTGCTACAAGCTGGAAAATGCACATAGAACAGATGAATTACTATTGAATTATTTGTTATGCTGCACTAAAGCATTTGATTATTTTTTTCTGTTCTATATTTCAATTGTAAATTTAGTATATTTCCATGTATATGAACCAAATAAATATCTATAGGAACATAGAGAGTCAATTATGTGGTTTTTATACATGGAGAAAAATGATTAAACTGAATAATACTTTTGATCAAGTTCTATTTGTCTGATTTTCTTTCCTCCTTTATAAAAAAACAGTGAACCTTGCCTAAAAGTCTAATGAAGATATTTCTACCATAAAGACATAAGGGTTGAGTCCTATGCTAATTATGATCGAGTCTCAGAAGTGGGATACTCATATCAATATAAGATATAGAGGTAACTTTCTCTTCCATCATATCAAAGTCATAGCTTAGTATCAGTACAGGATACCAGATTGATCAATTTTGCTTATATCTTTCTGAAGATGCACATCTTCATCTATTTTGAATTTTTGTTGGCTCGTATGCAATGTAAAGATTATTCCACCAATGCAATCAGTCAGAGGTATCTGAAACAGACTGTGCCACAATTCTATACATGTTTGAATTATGCTCTAAACCAGACCCTATCTCTCTCTCAAAGTTGCATTTATTAGTAATTATTCATTTGCAGTGTGTATTGTACCTTTTGTGCTCTCTGAAATCACTGTACTTTGTCTTTCAAAGTACCTACTTGACCTTTTGTTATAGTCCCATTTTTCTTCAAAGATGTTGAAGATGTAGTTTCATGATTATGGTGATGCAACCACTGTTTCACCAGTAAAACTGAGTTCTGCTTGTGTTCTCTTCGCTTTACAAAAAGAGGAGTCAATTACTTAACAAAAAGAGATCACATTTAAAGACTGAAGGATATGGCAGAAAGAAGTCCTGCTGTGCTGGTTTGAGGCTAATTGGAATATTTTAATAGAGAAAATTACACTATAGGTTGTGAAAGGAAAACATGGTGATGTCTATTTAACTCATAGGCTTGTTGAGATGTTTTGGAAAAAAACTCAAAACATTAGATAAGGCAGTCTCTATCCCTCTCTGGGGGCACAGTGTCTTGGGTGGTCTAGCTTCTGGCTCCTCTGTGCCGATTAATCTTCGCTGACCACTTTTCTTCTAACCCCCCTGGCCGATCTTCCTAATTCACCTTGCACATAAGGCAAACCTTGGGGTAAGGTATAGGGGTGGAGAGGAGGTGGAAGGGTGGTTGGGAGCCCCTCCTGGGGTCTCTGATTTCTGAGAGGGGAGTTGTGTTTCTGTATTACCTTTAACTTGTATATTTCTGTAACTATTCCTGTCTATAGTGTATATCTCTGCTTGTACATTGTGCTGAGCTGTAAATAGAGCTTCAGTGCTTAACTTCCAGCCGGCTGAGTTCTAGTCTGGGTCATTTTACAAAGTGGGGGGGGGGGGGGGAACTCCCAAACCACCACACCTGCTTTAAGAACTGTATTGGGTTTGGCTGAGATGGAGTTAGTAATTTCCATAACATCTTTCTTGATGTCACATTTTGTAGCAGGTGTTGATATCACACCAGTGTTTTGGCTACTGCTGAGCAGTGCTTGTACAGCACCAAAGTTTTCCCCATCCTCAGCAGCAGGCTGACTGGTGGGCAAGATCTTGGGAAGGGAGACAGCTGGCTGAGCTGACCCAAACTGACCAAAGAAGTATTCCATACCATTTGACACCAACCCTGATATAAAAGCTAAGGGAAAGAAGGAAGTGTGGGAACATCCATTAATGGCACTTGTCCTCCACAGCAACTGCTGCACATATTGAAGCTTCACTTCCTGGGCAGTGGCCAGACATCATCTGTTGATGGGAAGTAGAGAATAATATAAGAGTTTGGTCTTACTTCCACAGGCATCTGTTGCTTTTACTTTGCCTTATTATTCTATCTTGACACATGAGCCTCTTGTCATATTTCCCTCTTCCCTGTCCATCTAAGAAAAGGACTGATAGAGCAGCTTTGGTGAGCCCCAGCCAGGGCTAAACAATCACAATGACAATGATGATGATGATTATTTTTATTATTTTATTGGGAAACAAACAAAACAAACCCAAACAAAAACAAAACACCAAGAAATAACAGGTTGGTCCTGGACTCAAACTCTTTGTATTCAACATGAGAAACTTCTAAAACACCCTGTTTATAATTCTAAATCATCCTTCTGACTCCTTAGAACTTGGATAAGGGCATAATTACAGGTTTGGAGATACCTAAATATGTTTTGAAGCATGTATTCCTCTACATTCTGCAGTCAATGCAAATTAAGATGATCCAAGGATCCTTGATATTCATAATAAAAGATTTGAAATTATATTTGTAAGGAGTCAAGTTTGTTTCCCTCATGTTTGACTCTGCATTGTTTGTCCTGAGATGCTTTTACACCACTGCCTCAGGAAATCACAGAAATCACAGAAAACATCTGGTTGGAAGAGACCTCAAAGATCATCCAGTCCAACCTTCCACCTAGCACTGAAGGGCCAACACTAAACCATGTCCCGAAGCGCCAAGTCCACACACTGCTTGAGTACCTCCAGGGATGGTGGCTTCACCACTGCCCTAGGCAGACCATTCCAATATTTGATAAACCTCACTATGAAGAAGAGTTTTGTAACATCAAGCCTAAATCTCCCCTGCCACAGCTTAAAACCATTTCCTCTAATCTTGTTGCTTGACACCAAGGAGAAAAAGCTCATCTCCTCGTCTCCCCAGCATCCCTTCAAGTAGCTGTAGAGAGCAATGAGGTCTCATGCCAGCCTTCTCTTCTCCAGACTGAACAACCACAGCTCTCTCAGATGCAGTCATGAGTCTTGTTGCCCTTCTCTGAATGTGCTTCAGCACTTCAATGTCCCTCTTGTAGTGAGTGGCCCAGAACTGAACACAGTATTCAAGATTTGGCCTTACCAATGCTGAGTACAAGAGGATGATCACCTCCTTGTTTCTGCTGGCCACTGTTTCTAATGCAAGACAGAATGCCATTGGCATTCGATGCACAGATTGATAAGAGAACCAGGACCAGGTCAGAGATTGTCTGCCTCCTTTCCCTAGCAGCCTGGGAAGAATCAGAAGTTTCAGCAGCTGACAAGACAGTAACAGAATTCCCTGAAAGCATTTGGATACTGTCTGAAGCTGTAGCGAGCCCTGTGAGTTGGGAGATTAATATTTGTGAGTAAATACTTAAAACCTCTTGTAATTCACCATTGCCTTCTACCATAAGTAGAAAGGAGTTCCTTGAGTCAATTTAGTGGACAAGCAGTGCATTGAGCACAGGACCCTTCTTGTCCAGTTCAATTTGATATATATTAGTAGTAGTTATTTCTTGATCCTATTATCATCTATATGAAGTTTCCATGACCGTGTGAAGATCCAATTATTATTAAAATTAGTTATCAGAGTGATGAGAGTTCTGAATATGGAATATTAATAAACAATATTAATCTTTGAAAATACCATCTCACATTAATTAATTACCCCTCCATTACAATAAGGCTGGTCACCTTAGTGTAGAAGGAGATCAGATTAGTTGGACAGGATCTGCCTTTCATAAACCCATGCTGACTGAGCCTGATCACCTGCTTGTCCTGTAAGTGCTCTGTGATGGCACTCAGCATGACCTGTGCCACTACCCTTCTTGGCACTGAGATCAGACTGACAGACCTTTAGTTCCCTGTATCATTCTTCCGGCCTTTCTTGTAGATGGGTGTCACATTTACTATCTTCCAGTCAATTGGCACCTCTCCAGTTAGCCAGGACTGTTGACAAATAATGGTGAGCAGCTTTGTGAGCACATTTCCCAACTCTTAAAGTACCTCTGGGTGGATCTCATCTAGTCCCATTAGATAGATGCTTATCTGAATGACCACAAGCTCTGTGATTATAGTAGCTGATAACCAGACATGGCCACAGGTTCTACATGCAAGAGTGTTGCAATGCAAGCTGGGACTCACTGTGACAGTTTTATGGGTCTTGTGATGGAGAAGACTCTCAAAGATAGCAGTTTAGAGCCAAAAGACTGCACTTACTGTGGGACTCTGGCTGATAAAGATAACAAGCTGGAGGACAGGTGCTGATACCAGTCAAACGTGCTATAACCATGGCGACTGAATGAAGAACTGTGGCCACATATGAGACTGGAAAAGGTATAAAACCTCAAAGGTAAGAGGAAGGCTTGGAACTCTCTCACCGATCAAGGCCTTCAGGACCAACAAGGTATTGTTTAGATCTGCAGTGGTAGCTATCTCTGCATTTGCTATCCCTCATTTTTTTCCCCCTGTACATGTAAGCAAAATAAAATCCAAGTGCTTTTCCCAAACAGCTACTTGGTTCCTTCTTGGTTTCATTTGGGAAATCCACAAAAGAACTATCTCTTGCTCAAAAGGAGATCAAGACAACATTGCATATGTATGGGCTTCTGGGAATAACCATGCAAACCATACGAAAGATCAAAAATTAGTGTATCTGTTACACTAAAGATACATGCAAGCAGAAGTTAGGCACGTGTGACTAGATGATCTCATTTACCCTATCTAAAATCTATGGATAAAACAGTTTTTGCTGAGCTGATGTAGAAAATCAATTCTGCAATATTTATTGCTTAAAGATTAACCCACTCAAACCTAAAGTAGTCAATTCAAAATACGTGATGCAATTCAAAACCTCACTAACACATTTCCCTGGGTTTGTGTCTGATTTGGTTCTTACAATTTCTCTCTTCCTTCCCCCCACCCCCTTCCCCTTACTCTCCTCTCTTCCTCTACCTCTTTGCCTTTTAGGGTTTTAATCAAGACTCAGGAGAGTTTTAACTACTAGTAGGAGTTCCGCAGATGCTTAAAATGGGTAAGATGTGTCCAGAGATGCTGAAGTGACGAAACACAATGAGATGGTTTGCTACAACAGTAATAGCTGAAGAATGAGATTATTTGAAAGAACTGTGACTAGAATTAGCCCTTATTCCAGAGATTTTCTCACATGTTGCGCACACTTTCATTCTTGTTTTCCTGGTGCATTACACCCAAAGATCAAAACATCAATGTCTTACTTCAGGTAAAGGCAGAATTCTCAGCTATATTATCCCCAGCCAATCGATCTCATAGAATCATAGAATCATAGAATGGTAAGGTTGGAAGGAACCTCAAGGATCATCTAGTTTCAAATCCCTGCCATAGACAAGAACACCTCCCACTAGGACAGGTTACTCAAGGCCTCATCCAACCTGGCCTTGAACACCTCCAGGGAGGGAGCATCCACAACCTCCCTGGGCAACCTGTTCCAGTGCCTCACCACCCTCACTGCAAAGAACTTCCTCCTAACATCCAGTCTAAATCTCCCCTCTGCCAGTTTAAACCCATTGTCCCTTGTCCTGTCGTTGCAGGACCTTGTAAATAATCCTTCCCCAGCCTTCCTGTAGGCCCCCTTCAGATACTGGAAGGCTACTATCAGGTCTATCTCATCCTCTTAGTTGCTGTAAGTTTTATCCTAACACTCTGAAAGTTTCTCCTATCTCGAGAATGAAAATAAAAAAATAATAATAAAAAAAAAGGTAATAGAATGAAACACGGAATAAAGGAGAGAATCAGTAACTTATATGTATGTGTGGAAGAAGAATACTTATCTTTTAAACTCCAAGCATACAGGCCAAATACAAAATTTAAAAATAAAATAACTGAATTGTATTTTTAACATTGCTAAAGACTGAGGGCTTTTCTTCCTCAACAAAGAGAAACAGTGAAACACAAAACTAAATAATTAAAGTTAAACAGGATGGATGGCCCTTTTAACTGGTAATAAGATGGAGAATTACAGCCCTAGGTTACTTCTTAACATCTGTGACAGATCAGTACTGACAGAAAGTTTTACCCCCTGACAGCTATTCAATGGCTTGTGTGAAATTATTTACTGGGGTTTGTCCCATTTTTAATGGACAAACATCCACACTGCAAATGACATTAATTGGCATCCTCGTGTGGTAGTACAAGCAGAGACCAATGCCTAAATGTGCCTGAAGATTAAGGAGAAGACATTTACCCTCTAGAGATGGCCAGTCACAGAGGTCTGTTGGCAGAATCTGGTAATCAGAGAGCTTTTTTTTTTTCTTTTTGAGAAGCATGTTATAATTACACCCCAGTTAGAAGTTTTCAACATTCCTATGCATTCTCATGTTTCTATTTATTTTCATAGGTTCTTAACATCCTACTTCAGTATATGCAACAATCTGACTAGTATTTGTTCTGCAAAATCCACCTCTTTACATCTAACTTCATAATAGACATAAATTTGCTACCTAAATTTCCTCTTATTTTTTTGATCAAACCGAGAAAATAGGTATTCCAAATAAGAATTTGGAATATCTATTCAACTTAACTGATATTTGGGATATCTATTCAGCTCCAAGTTTAATTTCAGTAAGTTTATTCTTTTGGCCAGATGATACTAGTTGGATTCTTACAGAACAGTCACTCAGATTTAGCTTCCTACTTTGCTTTCCTAATGTCTTGGTTTCATGCCCTCAGTAATTCATGAACAAGGAAACAGGGCAAGGGAGGTGATTCTGCCACTTTACTCTGCTCTCGTCAGACCCCACCTTGAGTACTGTGTGCAGTTCTGGAGCCCTTAGCACAGGAAGGACATGGAAGTGTTGGAGCGGGTCCAGAGGAGGACCACAAAGATGATCAGAGGGCTGCAGCAGCTCTCCTATGAGGACAGGCTGAGAGAGTTGGGGCTCTTCAACCTGGAGAAGAGAAGGCTTCGAGGAGACCTGATAGTAGCCTTCCAGTATCTGAAGGGGGCCTACAGGAAGGCTGGGGAAGGGTTATTTACAAGGTCCTGAAACGACAGGACAAGGGGTAATGGGTTTAAACTGTCAGAGGGGAGATTTAGACTGGATATTAGGAGGAAGTTCTTTACAGTGAGGGTGGTGAGACACTGGAACAGGTTGCCCAGGGAGGTCGTGGCTACTCCCTCCCTGGAGGTGTTCACAGACAGGCTGGACAATGCGCGGAGTGAACTGTACTAGTGGGAGGTGACCCTGCCTATGGCAGGGGGTTGGAACTAGATAATCCTTGAGGTCCCTTCCAACCTTACCATTCTATGATTTTATGATTCTATAAGGAAACATCCTTTAGTTCAGACAGTAAGCTAAAGGTCTTAGCATAAAGTTTATCTAATAGTCTAAATATTTTATTGTCAAAATAGTAAAAACGTTATACTTTTATAAACAATCAGCACTACAACTCTCTCCATGTCTCTATGTCTGTTGCTGGTAACCAGTGCCATTTGGACTTTATTTTGCTGCTAACTGGTCAACCTGTATCCTGATACGTAGTCTAACAGTTGTTAGAGCTAAATCAGGCATGTTTGACAGATGCCACTTCTGATTAGACTGTAATACAGTTAAACACACTCCACTGTGATAGCCCATTACAAGCATGGTTGTGAAGAAATTAGTGAACCATAAAGAATTGTCTGCAGCAAGCCACACTGGTCTTTTTATATCACTTGTCTTTTTTTTTTTTCAGTTGAGAAATATTGGCCTGGTTCTTTGTAATGAATGGATATTTAGTCTAAAAGTAGCCAAAAAGTGTAAAACAAGGACTTTATTAAACCATTTCATCTTTTATATTACACCATCTGATCCTTTTAAAGCAAGCATTAAAAACAGCTTCTAAACTAAAAAATGAAAGTCTCTTTAAAACACCTTTAGACTTACTGCTCTAACATTATAAAATAATCCAATCAACAAATCCCATGAAGGAACATGGGCCTCAAGAAGAAATTCATGTTCAGTTAAATTTTATATCAGGAAAATATATGAGACAAAAACAAAGTACTGGAAAAAAAAATTAAAAGGAAGATAAATTTTCTACCCAAAAATACAATAAAATTACAATGAATATACTCTTTTGAAAGATGCTTCTTCATCAAAACCCGTTAAATTTTTAACTATCTTGTTACCAAAACTCCCTGAGAATGAACTTCAAACAATTCTCTACAAAGTCCAGAGGCAAATATGTATTTATTTTTAAGGAGCAAATTCACTGACAAGCACATGTTCTGTCACTCTGTATTGACTAAATACTTTCAGCTTGAAATAGGAGTTTGTAATTTCCTATTATCTACTATTTCAACTTTTTGTTTACTTTTCTGTGAGATGGGAGTTGCAGAAGTGAATCCAAACCAGACCTTATCTGTGTAAGGTCTCCAACAGCTTTAATGTGTTTTGTAAGCACTAAAGTATCCAAAGACCAAAAAGTAATTCAGCCCAGGGTGCAATTTGGCTTCTGAGCTTCAAGTACGCATCATTGACTCACACCCAGCTTCTCATCCACCAGAACTCCCAAGTCCTTTTCTGCAGGGCTACTTTCTATCACCTCATCCCCCAGTCTGTATTGATAATAGAGATTGTTGCAGTCCAGGTCCAGGACCCTGCACTTTCTATTGTCAAACCTCATGATGTTCCCCTGGCCCCACTATTCCAGCTTGTCCAGATCCTTCTGGATGCCATCCCATCCCTCTGGCATATTGACAACACCATACAACTTGGCATAATCTGCTGATAATACACTTGAAACCACTGTCTCTATCATTGATAAAAATATTAAACAGTACTGGTCTCAGGACAGACCCCTGAAGAGACAAAATTTTTCACCAATCTCCATTTAGACTTCAAACCATTGACTGCTACCCTCCAGATCCTGTCAATTCCTTTTCCAATGAAGAATACATCCATCAAATCCCATCAAAGCATGTAGTCCTAAGGAATCAGACACACATTAAACTATATACATTTTTTAAAAAGTCAAACTGATATCAGAAAAAAATGAAAATGTAATTCTAAATTTTACATTGGAAAAGCAGGCTAGTGAAATAAAATCACATTAAATCATAATTTTAAAAAAGTAATTATTTTAATAGTTTTAAAGCTCAGGTATCTATGGTAAGATTTTGTCTAGTTTCTGTTTTCAAGACATTGATATTCATAATATCTAATAGTCTATATGGAAAGTATTCAGAAAGCAGAAGGCTGTAACCCATTGTTTTTCTTTAAGAGATCCGAAACACAGAAGCTATTTTTTAATTAGTGTTGAATACTGAGTGCATTATATTGAATATTACAAATTCTCAATTGATATTCAATATTATCCAATGTTAGGAATCATCCCAAACTCTTATTTAAACTCATGTTCTCTACTGAAAAATGTAATAGAGGAATGAACTTTATGGAGGATGTAGCTATATAGAATCATCAAATCATATAATGGGAAGGTTGGAAGGGACCTCAAGGATCATCTAGTTCCAATCCCCTGCCATAGGCAGGGACACCTCCCACTAGGACAGTTCACTCAAGGCCTCATCCAATCTGGCCTTGAACACCCCCAGGGAGGGAGCAACCACAACATCCTCCTAACATCCAGTCTAAATCTCCCCTCTGCCAGTTTAAACCCATTGCTCTTGTCCTGTCTTTGCAAGACCTTGTCAATAGTCCCTCCCCAGCCTTCCTGTAGGCCCCTTTCAGATACTGGAAGGCTACTAGAAGGTCTCCTTAAAACCTTCTCTTCTCCAGTCTGCAGAGCCCAAACTCTCTCAGTCTGTCCTCATAGGAGAGCTGCTCCAGCCCTCTGAGGTTCTTTGTGGCCCTCCTCTGGACATGCTCCAACACTTTCATGTCCTTCCTGTGCTGTGGACTCCAGAACTGCACACAGTACTCCAGGTGGGGTCTGACAAGAGCAGAGTAAAGGGGCAGAATCACCTCCCTTGCCCTGCTGACCACGCTGCTCTTGATGCAGCCCAGGACTCAGTTGCTGTCTGGGCTGCCTGTGCACACTGCAGGCTCATGTTGAGCTTTTCATCAACCCTGACCTCCAGGTCCTTTTCCTCAGGGCTGCTCTCCAGCCATTCACCACCCAGCCTGTATTTATGCTTGGGATTGTGCCTACCCCGGTGCAGGACCTTATACTTGGCCTTGTTGGATCTCATGAGGTTGGCCTGGGCCCACCTCTGCAGCCTGTCCAGGTCCCTCTGGATGGCATAGCTGCCCTCTAGCAAGTCGACTGTGCCACACAGCTTGGTGTCATCTGCAAACTTGCTGAAGGTGCACTCAATTCCCCTGTCCCTCATGGTTTAAATATGAAAAGACACAATTCACATTTGCTCAAACATATATAAAGACAAACACCTGTCTAGGTATGCATATTAAATGTGTCCAAAATAATCAATGATTATTAGTTAGGACTTGGCTTTAGTGCTCCTTCATACTGTTTTCATTATAGGGAACTCGAAGTTTACTATCATATAATACAATACCAAGGAACATTGTGTGTTATACCTAAATCGAAGAACCCTACAAGTATATTGACAAGTATATTTTCATAAGAAAGAGAGAAAAAAATTAAAATATTTTTAATTATTCTCCCAACTAAAAGTTACAGGGTTGAGCACCACGGTAAAACAGAAAAAAAAATATTTTGCTTTTCACTCATCTAGCACAGAACCTCTGCTAATGATGTGATATATATAGTTTGTACAGAATACTGGGCAAATATTAACACTGTATTTTTACAAAGAATTCAGATAAACTCGACTTTTAATTACTGTGAGGGAGAGAATCAAAGCTTACAACTTAAGTGCTAATAAAATGAACTCTTCTTTTTGGGTGCTCTTCAGGATTGACGAAAAATGGGTATTTTAACTATCATTCCTTGCTGTAACCTTAGTTATCAAAACTGTTAGAGAAAATAAATATCATTAAGGTATTGCTAGTTAATGTCCTGAAACACTTCAATAACTATTTGTAGAATATAATTTTACATTACATTAATAAATTCACTGTACTCATGGAAGATTTTTTTCTCTTACATCCACTCTTTACTATTTTATTTATTATTTTTTTTTTTGGTAAATATAGTGGTAGCATTTTTGAATGCTAAAACATTTATAGAAGTGCTTTTGAATTATGAAATACCATGCAATCTTATCTGAGAAATAAAATTGCTACATTTGAAAATATGCTTTGACTAGATGTTTTCAGAATATTAGTTTCCCATAAGGTTCAAGAGATGCACTTTAAAATTTAATTTAATTCATATTTTGAGCGTTTAGCTGAAGGTAGCTCATGCTTTAAACCAGGAATTTCCTGCTGAATTTTTTTTCCCCCATATTTGGACACATTTATAACTTTATGAAATCTACAACTTTGAATTGGGGTGAAGGAGCAATTTGTGACCTGCCAGTTCTTGTTATATCAGTTACTTATCATTATTAGTTAGGAAGTATTTTGGATTTTTTTTTTAATCTTTTTTTTTTTTTTCCCCAATGGAAACTCTCCTAGGAGAAGAAAGCATTGTGTTCATAAATTATGTTATCTTGGACAACTAACAAAATCCTTTCAAAACACCTGTGCTTAATTGTCTCTCTTAATTTATTGAGAAATTCCACATAGTGATATCCCAAATGCACTGGTTATTCAAGCATGGATTGAATTACTATTTTCAACATAGTGATATTAAATTGCCATAGTTTAGGAGAGGAGCCCCACTACATTGGATGTTAGAGGAATGGAAAACAATTTTATTCCTTCATGAGGAATGTAATTTTAAAATTCTCTTTTCTGTTGCCTGTAATATGAAAGGAGCAGCTATTCATATGCGTTTGCCTCGTTTGTGTCAGTGCTAAGTAAATGAACCTGATGTTCAGTTATGTCTTACTGGCTACGTTAAGTTTCACAACCTGGAGGTAGAAAAATAACTATATGGTGTCCAGAGAAATCTCCATTTTCCTTTTTTTTTTTCTGTTTTCTGCTCACATAAAGCTAAAATCCATCATATTATTCTGCAGACTTCGTTATGAGTCAGCAGTGTGCCCAGGTAACCAAGACAGCCAAAGACATCCCAGCTTCTATTAGTAACTTGTGGCCATCAGGAACATGAAGAATATCGTCTCCCTGTGCTCAGCATTGATGAGGCCACGCCTCAAGTATTACGTTCATTTCTGGGCCATTCACTCCAGAAATTACATTGAGGTGCTGGCACATGTTCAGAGAAAGGCAAGGATGCTCATGAAGTGCCTGGAACACATGACTTACAAGTTGCAACTGAGGGAGCTGGGGTTGTCAAGCCTGGAGGAGTCTAAGGCAGACCTAATTGCCCTCTACCACTACCTGAAGGAAGGTTGGAGGAAGGAGGGGACCAATCTCTTCTCTGGTGTCAAGTAGCAAGACTAGAGGAAATACTTTTAAGCTGTGCCAGGGGAGGTTCAGGCCAGATATTAGGAAATATTTCTTCACTGAAAGGGTTATCAAACATTGGTATGCACCTGGTGCTTAGGGACATGTGTTTAGTGTTGATCCTTCAGTGATGAGCTGAGGGTGGGAGTGCATGATCTTTGAGGTGTCTTTCAACTAGATGTATTCTATGATTACTTGGAAATACAGAACTCCTATCACCTGTACATCTATCATGGCACCAAAAAAAAAAAAAAAAAAATCATAGATGAATCTATTTAATCTGTATTTTCATCATTGTGCTAGAATAATTTTAAGTTTTGTTCTTGGAATTTAATCCAGGTTATTTGTTTCTGAGAAACTATTGTAAAGAATGAATTAACATCTCTCTAAGATTTCAGGTTTACATTTCCAAATTGCTACTTCTGGTATTTATATAAAGTAGCTATTGTTTTATTACAAGAGTTAAACATTTCAGACTCTGTCTTCTGTTGTACTTTCAGTCTAGATATTCTTTTGGAATTCTAAATTTGGTGGTTTCAGTCTAGTGGTGGTGTGTGTGGAGGCAGATTTTGGTGCATTGTCAGCACCTGGAGTCCATTACCAAAAGGTATGATGTTTACGTTCACATTTTTTGATTCCTCTTTCAGAGATCCACTCCACGTAATTTTTGTATGATTGATACCATTCCTTTAAAGCTTTACTCTTTGTTCCCTGATATGAAGATTTGTGCTACATTCAAACTTTCTATAAATGATGATTTTTTTTTGCATATACTAGGTAGGATTTAATGTTATCTTTTTATTATTTGTTGTTGTGGGGTCTCCAGTACCAATCGCATACCCCATCTCTTATCGTCCTATGCCTGATCTCTCCCACTCTGCCCCATATACTGTGCCTCCCACATTATAGAATCATAGAATCATAGAATGGTAAAGTTGGAAGGGATCTCAAGGATCATCTAGTTCCAACCCCCTGCCATAGGCAGGGACACCTCCCACTAGGACAG
>VWZE01016325.1:0-61950 GCA_013396675.1 Eubucco bourcierii | reverse complement strand
TCCCCAGCCTTCCTGTAGGCCCCCTTCAGATACTGGAAGGCTACTATGAGGTCTCCTCAAAGCCTTCGCTTCTCCAGGCTCAAGAGCCCCAATCTCTCAGCCTGTCCTCATAGCAGAGCTGCTCCAGCCCTCTGATCATCCTCGTGGCCCTCCTCTGGACCTGCTCCAACACTTCCATGTCCTTCCTGTGCTGAGGGCTCCAGAACTGCACACAGCATATGCCATGCTAACTAGTATACTGCCATACTAGGATTTTGTAGCAGGTTTATCCCAATATATACAGAAAAAATACTTGTTACTATCCATATAAAATTGTGGTCATACCACAGGGAAAACAAATTAGCCTTTGATATTTGGTAACCAAAGGAAATAGCTCTTATGTTTAAACCAAGANAAAAAAAAAAAGCCATTTTTTATAAAAAAAAAAAAAAAAAAAAAAAAAAGAAAAAAAAAAGCTAGTATCAAACCAAGAATAATTCAGAGAGCACAAACCTAAAAATCTTCGATCCTGGCAAACTGACTACAAATCCTGTGACCTGTTACTAGCAATGGTAATAAATATTTCAGATCTGTATGACTGCTTATTAAAATTTTTGGGAAACATCTTGGCCCTCATCTTGTGCCCATGGTGTAATCTTATAGCCTTGCAAAGTTACTGTTGTTAGTGCTAACACTGAATTTGCATGGTCTCACATTTGCTCTCTCAGATGTATGCTTGACTTGCCTCTAGCTTTGTTTCAAACTGAGGTGAATTCCAAGCAACAGATACTATCTTCCAGAATGTTACTAATTTTAGGAAAAAGGTGGGATTACCCACAGTAGATCATTCCAATACATTTAAATAGAATGATGCTACAAAGTAATTACATTTATTACTGACAACCCTTACCCTTATTCTGGCTGTTGTATTAAATCTATTCTACCACCAATACAATGGCAGAGTGGAACTCTCGTAAGAGTTAGCTGACTATTAATAATTCTGATCTAAGAAGCAGTGAGAATCAACTGAGATGCAAATAAGCAAAACTATAAATATAAAAGAAAGAATGTTCCAACACAAAGGAAATTTAAAGCTGGCAGTATGAAATGGGTTTGTGATGTCGCTATCCAAATTAGTCAAAAATAGGCCTGTGGATGAAAGTCTTTGAAAGTTGAATACTGTTGAAGGATTAATTTTAAGTCAGTTAAAGAAATCACTTTCTATAGACAAATGTAAATAAAATAAAATTCTACTAAGAATTACATGCTCAAAAATCAATTAATTTACAACGTAGTGGCATAATCTGTCTTCTTGAAATGGCTCGTATGCCTCAGTCAGGGCCAGAGGCTCACTGATAATGCTTACATAAAGCAAAATGTGTGTTCATGCAAAGGAAAGTACAAGATTTATTCTTTGATTGATTGATTTGATTGATTAAGATTCTGATAGAACAGACAGTTATGGATGAGTTGTAGGCACAGTAATGGAAAATTCAGAGGGCAATGGCTCTGTGAGAAAGAGTGTATTTTTACAGCAGCTCCTAGTGATGACATTAAAGAGGGACATACTTCTTTTACAAGAGAACTTTGAGGCAACATTTTGTCTTGAACTTGTTCCATGCAGAATTGTAATTGACTAACATTTATCTTTCATGACTGTAGAAATTTCAGCCTTGAGTCTGTCCTCTTATGTAGATGTCAGCCACAAGTTCCAAATCAGTGCCATATCCCAGAGCATGAAATCCCCCAAAATTTGTCAGAAATGAATGTAACTAAAGCTTGTGATACATCCCAAAAACATTAAAAGAATTTTATATGCATAACAGTGACAACAATGCTGTAGTTATAATTCAAGTGGCTTTTTTACATGAGAAATTGAGGCCTTGAGTAACCTGTGCTAGTGGGAGGTGTCCCTGCCTGTGGCAGTGGGTTGGAACTAGATGATCTTTGAGGTCCCTTCCAACCTTACCATTCTATGATTCTATAAATGTTACTCAAGTTTTAGATTAAATCCACCGCATAAGCACCACCAACACAAGTAATATGCAGAACTGGATTTATGTTGAGTTGTACATAGAAAATAATAATAAATAATCTGGCATTGTCCCTAGAGTGAATATTTTTTGAAAAGTCGCTGCAGTTATAAAAGTCTTTAAAAAAAACTGTAAAGATTGACGAACGACTTCCAGAAATCACCATTTTTAACCAATTCTTTGGCTTCATCATCTGGTACATACCTTCCTTTAATACACCTAGTAAAAGAACCATTAAGTGTTATACATATTATGTTTTGAACCCCAGAAATGCTCAACTTTATAGAAACCTAGCTTCCCTGGATACAATCCTCTTGAGCAGAATGCTTTGCTGGCTGGATGCTTGCGGAGCCATAATCACTCAGAAATATTCAGTGACACAGCAAGACCCTTATCCTTTTTAGAACTGCTTACCATCCATATGGTAAATCTGAAGAGAAAACCTGAAAACTATAGAGTCCCTAAAGCATTCTGAGAGGAAGTCAAGGACATTTAGAAGCTCTTCTACAGAAACCAGGCTGTTACGCAATCAGAAATAAAAGCATTAGGAAACAAGAAAGAAGGAAAGTATTTGTGTAATGGTAAGACTTGATGCTTTGACTGCATTTATGGGGTATAGATAAATCCCGTTTTTCTGAGAAAACTCCTCTAGGATGCAGTCTTCCAGTTGAGAGTTATCTGTCTGTAAGCACTTTTATTTTGCAAAATATGGAGACTGAAAGAATTCCTTTTTTTGAGCAGCAGTGTTAACTCAGATTAATTTTAGAACAAAATGAAGAGGATGAGATACCCAATAGCTGTTCTTTGCATATGACACTGGTTTCACATAGACTCAACACATTCAGACCTCTTTCTCAGTAGGTATGTGACTTAAGGTGATTTGAGAAGGATTGGATCAGCCTCCCATTCTTAAACTGTGCCTTAAGTTTGTAGTCTAATGTGGCATACTGGCTTTTAGCCAAGAATTTTAGGTATATAATGGTAGAAAATTAATTTAGAATTAATTAATTTAAAAATAATTCAGAGGGTTGGAGCAGCTCTCCTATGAGGACAGGCTGAGAGAGTTGGGGCTCTTCAGCCTGGAGAAGAGAAGGCTTCCAGGGGACCTGATAGTAGCCTTCCAGTATCTGAAGGGGGCCTAAAGGAAGGCTGGGGAGGGATTATTTACAAGGTCTTGCAACAACAGGACAAGGGGTAATGGGTTTAAACTGTCAGAGGGGAGATTTAGACTAAATGTTAGGAGGAAGTTCTTTCCAGTGAGGGTGGTGAGACACTGGCATAGGTTGCCCAGGAAGGTTGTGGATGCTCCCTCCCTGGAGGTGTTCAAGGCCAGGTTGATCGAGGCCTTGAGTGAGCTGTACTAGTGGGAGGTGTCCCTGCCTATGGCAGGGGGTTGGAACTAGATGATCCTTGAGGTCACTTCCAACCTTACCATTCTATGTTTCTATGATTCTATGATGATTCTATAGAATTTTCACATTGAAGCTTCATTTTATTCTAGACATCATCCATTCAGGAAACAGAGGCATACCATGTGATCCATATACCAAATAAAAGTAACTGTATCTTCCAATGTTGAACACTCATAACAAACTGTCTGTGGATGAGGCACGGAAAACAAATCATTTGTGGAAATTACTCTGCAAATAAATTCAAATAAGGGATGCATTTGAAAATATAATAATCTGCTCACCGACAACTGGCAAACAGAAACAGAGGCAAAATTTGTCAGATAAATGACACAGTATGAATTATTCACTTCGTTTTGCAACATCTTGGTTATAGTCTGTAATCAAATACTGTGCAACTCATTTAACCTGTGAGACTGAGGTCTGAAAAAGAAACATGGTTTCACATCTCACTATTATGACAGAGATGGTTTGTAAAACAGATGGCTCCACAGATTTAACCCTTTCAAACATTTGTTTCCCCAGTCTGTCTCATTTGTCGTATAAGTCACAGCAATGATCATCATGATTATTTTTTTTTCTTTATTAATATATTGTACATTACAGTTTAACTGGTATAATATAACATGTTAAAGGAACTCTTGGCAGAGGTCCAGAATTCTCCCTTACTATACATGAAAATAAGCTCTATGCATTGCTGGAGATAAATCTATTTGATGTTAACAATGAGATAGGCTAATCGTACATTAGGCATAAATTTTATTGTTCCAGTTCTAACTGAATGTCAGTATCATCATTCAACCTTCAGAAAGATATGTAAGCACATCTAAAGAGTATAGAGAAATTATATATAGTACGAGAAAAACGGAACAGGCACAGGGAAGAGTAGACACAAACCAAAGCTCCATAAATATATCCAGAAAAATATGACAGATGGGAGACACATACCCTTGTAAAATCACTTGAGTATCTCTTTTGTCCCTGAATGACAGAGCCTCTCCAGGGCTAAAGGAGGAATACAAATAGACCATCAGACTTCTTTGAGCTGTGCTGTGTGACAAACAGCATGATGCAGCAGGCACTGAGAGACGGTTGTGCTGCTCTTTAAATGTAGATCAAAATTTAAGAGGATTTCTCCAAGTATAAAATCATAGAATAGTTTAGGTTGGAAGGGACTTCAAAGATCATCTAGTTCCAGCCCCCCTCCATAGGCAGGGACACCTCCCACTAGAACAGGTCACTCAAGCCCTCATCCAACTTGGTCTTGAACCCCTCCAGGGAGGGAGCAGCCACAACCTTCCTGGGCAACCTGTGCCAGTGTCTCACCACCCTCACTGGAAAAAACTTCCTCCTAACATCCAGTCTAAATCTCCCCTCTGTCAGTTTAAACCCATTACCCCTTGTCCTGTCATTGCAAGGCCTTGTAAATAGTCCCTCCCCAGCCTTCCTGCAGGCCCCCTTCAGATACTGGAAGGCTACTGTAAGGTCTCCTCAAAGCCTTCTCTTCTCCAGGTTGAAGAGCCCCAACTCTCTCAGCCTGTACTCATAAAAGAGCTGCTCCAGCCCTCTGATCATCTTTGTGGCTCTCCTCTGGACCCGTTCCAACACCTCCATGTACTTCCTGTGCTGCGTACTCCAGAACTGCACACAGTACTCCAGGTGAGGTCTGACGAGAGCAAAGGGGTAGAATCCCCTCCCTTGCCCTGCTGGCCACACTGCTCTTGATGCAGCCCAGGACTCGGTTGCTGTCTGGGCTACATGTGCACACTGCAGGCTCATGTTGAGTTTTTCATCAACCTGACCCCCAGGTCCTTTTCCTCAGGGCTGCTCTCCAGCCGTTCACCACCCAGCCTGGATTTGTATAACAATGCTTCACTCCCGATAGCAGGAATAAAAGAATTCCCAAATTAAAGTGTTTCATAGTGTGTTGTTTCAAGACAAACATTAACTTAAAAACCAATTGAAGAAGTCTTACCTTCTTTCTCTGACTTAAACTAAAACAAGAGTCCATGATTATTCTGTAGTTCACCACTCAGAGACATTATGTGAGATGCAATACACAGCTCTTCCTACACAGAGTTTTAAATGGAACATGAGCAGAGAACGGCCATGAGAATGATCAGAGGGCTGGAGCAGCTCTCCCGCAAGGATGAGCTGAGAGAGTTGGGGTTGTTCAGTTTGGAGAAGAGAAAGCTTCAAGCAGACCTTATTGTGGTCTTCCAAAACCTGTATCAGGCCTACAGGAAAGGTGATGATACTTTTTATGGTGTTGGATAGTGATCGGACTAGAGGGAAGGGATCCAGGCTAGAGGAAGGTAGATTAGGAAGAAGTTCTTCACTATAAGAGTGGTGAGACACTGGAACAGGTTGTCCAAAAAGGTGGTGGAAGCTCCGTCGCTGGAAGATTTAAGTCCAGGCTGGATGTGGCACTGGGCCGCCTAATCTAGTGGAAAGTGTCCCTGCTCATAGCAGGGCGGTTGGAACCAGAAAATCCTTGAGGTACCTTCCAACCCTGACAATACTGTGATTCCATGATTCTGCATGGTTTCATACTACATATCCCAAAGTCATCACTATTAGAATCCTTGGTGCCTTTCAATGTGGAATCCCAGGTATTCTCATGCTAAGAGAAACCAGATTTTTTTTTAAAAGTGAAGCACTTGGCTTTCCATAAATGTACTGCAATATCTTTAACTATCTCAACTATCTCAACTATCTTTAACTTCAACTGTTAAATTAACAGCAGCAATATGAACTACGGGGAGTGATATCAGTTTCTGCATACTGTTACCTTCATGCAACAAAAATAGTTTTAACTGTCATAATTTTAACAAACACACAGTCTTAACAAGGGGCTGATTATTCCCAGTTGCCACGGGAGCAGAACCTGAGAGGGACATACAGACAAATAGTGTATTCAGTATAGCAAGGGTTTTCAATCATTAAACAGCAAACATAATACAAAATATGGCTTATGTTCAGTGAATTTTGTGGAAATACATTCTAATATTATATAACAGACTTGGCTGAATAAAAATCTTTCTGCTGAGAGACATTAGAAGTCTTCTGAAATTAACCGGTCTGATTTGATTATTTACTTCCATTAGAATATATGGAAACTGTACTTATACCAGGCTCAGGTCTGTTTCATGATATCCACCACAGAAGAAAGTTATGAGTTCTATCTTACAATGTTCAGTGAAGTTTCAGGATAAAGGAAGGTAACCAGTAAATTAAAAATCCTGGGGGCTGAAGAAATTCTGAAAGCTAAATTGACCATTTTTTTTTTACATAGAATGGTAAGGTTGGAAGTGACATCAAGGATCATCTAGTTCCAACCCCCTGTCATAGGCATCTTATGTCCTGGTTTAATAAAGGGTAATACTAACTGGATCTCATTCCAATAATGATGAGTTTGAGATTCATCTAATATCACAAGAAATATAAAGCACAGAAGAAAAGATGGTTTGAGGTTATTAATAAATACTGTTGCTAGAGCCTGTAACAAGCAGAAAACATTCGTTTTGAGCAAAATCGAACTATCATGGGATTAATATTTTTGTTCGTGAAGTGGTCTTGTTATGAGGTAGAAAATCTGCCACCCATCAGTGATGGTGGCAGCCCTTCTGCAATAACGTATTTGAGAAGCAGGGAAACAACATCTGTGCAACACTAATGACAGTCAGAAAAGAGGAGTGAGAATATGCAAGAGAAACAATTCTGCAGTCACCAAGGTTGATGAAGAAGAAGAGAAGGGAGGTGCTCCAGACATTGGAGCAGAGATTTCCCTGCAGTCCATGGTGAAACAGACTGTCCATCTGCAGCCCTTGGAAGAACATGTCAGAGCAGATGAATGCCTGAAGGAGGCTGTGATCCCATGGGAAACCTGTGCTGGAGTTCCTAGCAAAACATGTGACTCCATGGGGAATCCATGCTAGAGCAGTTTGTGAAGGGCTGTCTCCTGTGTGAAAGACTCCACGGTGGAGTAGGGGAACTATGAGGCAGAAGGAGCCATAGAAACAATATATGATGAGCTGATTGCAACCTCCATTTACTGTCCCCCTGTGCTGCTCTCAGTGGCAGATGACGGAGAACTTGGGAGTGAAGCTGGACCTGACTAGGGGGAAGGTCTTTTAAGATTTGAATCCTCATTAACCTACTCTGATTTTATTGCAGGTGAGCACTCATTGCTAGTTGTTAGCAAATCAGCAAACTGCTTCACTCCAGTTTTGAATTAAATATGTGAACTGAGCAGTTTTTGCCTGAGACACTAGATAAACAATTTTAGACAGACGTAGCAAACATTCACTGTATGATGTAGCACCCGAGATCTCAGGGAGAAGCAGATGAAGGCATCTGTCATATGGGGTACTTCAAGTTGGTAAGGACAGTGATTGAAGAGACTGTCAAAAATGCAAATCAGCTGTAGAAGGTAAGCATTCCCAATGGTATGAAAAATATGTAGTGAGCTTTCCAAAGAACTCAGTACATTTATGTCACGTGCTGCTGACTTTATGCATAACTTAATACACTTCCATTTTAAAAATATAATACTAAATTCTTAATCCAGACTTTACAAATAATTATGAAATTCCAATAGCAAAAAGTTTTAGGATTTTTTTATTAGTACTAAATATTTCTTTGATAGACATTTTAATTCTTATGTTATTTTCTGTACACTATTAATCTTTATCTTAGCGTAGCTTTTACATGCCACAGTAGGGATCAGTGACAAGAGCTGCAGATATCAGAGATGCTGCAATTATACAATTGTTACAGCAGCTGAAATTGTGAAAGTAAATCTTCCACTGCAAGTAACTTTTGGATGTTTGTAACTTAAGAATTTGATCTTAAATGAAAATTAAACTTGGAAATCCAAATAACTTACATGAGAATATATTCTAGATTCAGGTAAATAATAACTATAAGAAATCCAAATTACTTAAATGAGAACATATTTTTTACTAGATTCAGGTAAATAACAACTATTTTATAAATTAAAGCAAAATCTAAGAAAACAAATGTAACCATCAGAAATCTACTATTTTTATAATTATAGTGCTAAATATTGAAGACAGGTCTAATAATGCTTAAATTGAAGAAAAAGGTAATCACTTCTTCACTACTGGTGATATTCAGAATAAGATAAATCTATTTCTCTTAAATAAGGATTTGTTCCATTAAAATTCTTATTTTATATAAATATTAGATTCTTTATCCAATTTACAAAATCAACAAAAATGCAGGCTGGGAGGTGAATGGCTGGAGAGTAGCCCTAAGGAAAAGGACCTGGGGGTCAGGGTTGGTGAAAAACTCAACATGAACCTGCAGTGTGTGCATGCAGCCCAGACAGCAACTGAGTCCTGGGCCACATGAAGAACAGAGTGGCCAGCAGGGCAAGGGAGGGGATTCTGCCACTTTACTCTGTTCTCATCAGACCCCACCTGGAGTACTGTGTGCAGTTTTGGAACCCTCAGCACAGGAAGGACATGGAAGTGTTGGAGCAGGTCCAGAGAAGGGCCATGAAGATGATCAGAGGGCTGGAGCAGCCCTTCTATGAGGACAGGCTGAGAGAGTTTGGGCTCTTCAGCCTGGAGAAGAGAAGGCTTCAAGAAGACCTGATAGTAGCCTTCCAGTATCTGAAGAGGGCCTACAGGAAGGCTGAGAAGGGACTATTGACAAGGTCTTGCAATGACAGGACAAGGGGCAATGGGTTTAAACTGGCAGAGGAGAGACTTAGACTGGATGTTAGGAGGAAGTTCTGTCCATTGAGGGTGGTGAGGCACTGGAACAGGTTGCCCAGGGAGGTTGTGGCTGCTCCCTCCCTGGATGTGTTCAAGGCCAGGTTGGACGAGGCCTTGAGTGAGCTGTCCTAGTGGGAGGTGTCCTTGCCTATGGCAGGGGGGTGGAACTAGATGGTCTTTGAGGTCCCTTCCAACCTTACCATTCTATGATTCTATGATTTTATTTAAGTCATAATTCCATTTTATTATTTAATAAGAATTTAGAAGAGGGTATTATTAAGTTTATCTTTAAAAAAAAAAGGGTTTGGCTTTAGAGTAGACTGACATCATGTGAATGGAAACAGGTCTTAGAAGTCTCATTTTTTAAATGTCATTCACAAGCTGTTCAATCACAATTTGTGTTTATTAACTTGGTCTCATTTCCTAAAGTTCAAAGTAATGTGAATGAAATGTTCCTAACAACATTTATAAGCTTTAAAAAGGTGTTACTTTTTTTTTTTTCTTCCATTCTGAGGTGACAACAAATGATAAATACTGCTTTAGATACCTGAAGATAGAGATATCATGAAAACTAATACCTGGATGACTTAAATGCAGTTCTTATGTCTCTTTGTGTTTGTTTGATGATAATGAGGAGGAAACATCACTTTCCTACTTTGAATTTAAAAATAAAATTGCAGAATGTAATGAACTTGCTAAAACAACCTTACTCCTTTGACTGAATAAGTACACATAATGATGAAGAAATATTTATTTTCAATCCCACTTTTATTTATTTTGGTTTTCAGTTCATTATGGAAATCTTGAAGTGTAAATTATATTCTATTATTAAATCAGAACTTCAGCATCTATACAAGTTAAAAAAGTTTCTCTTCATGTGTTACCATGGTGTACAATAATTTCTGAGAAAATTGTTTGTATTTCCTTTCACTTTTAAACAGTAATTTAGTTAAGACAGGTTGTGCTAATTATCTCTGTGAAGACGTTCAACTTACACTAAGTACCAAACTTCCAATTTATCCTTGACTAACTATTGATTTCTCACTTGCCAGCTATAATTAGTAAATAAACTAATAAACAATGTTTGTTCTTACTGTCAGTTCAACTGTATTGTTTTCTGGCAAATATCCCCACAGAACCTACCACTTTCTGGTAAGAGTAATAACTGATGTATGAACTATCTTCTCATACCTCACATGTAATTTCCAATAATAGTTTGTGATGGTTTGGGAGTTCCCCCCACACACCCCCCACACCCCACTTTATAAAATCACCCAGACTAAACTTAATTGGCTGGAAGTTAAGGACTGAAGCTATATTTACAGCTTAGCACAACATACAAGGAGACATATACACAATAGACAGGAATATTTACAGAAATATACAAGTTAAAGGTAATACAGAAACACAATACCACTCCCAGAAATCAGAGTCCCCAGGAGGGGCTCCCAACCACCGTTCCACCTTCTCCATCTTCTTTCTGCCCCTCTACCTTACCCCAGGGTTTGCCTTATGTGCAGGATGAATTTGGAGGATCGGCAAGGGGGATTAGAAGAAGAGTGGTTAGTTAGGTTACACAGCAGAAGGTCAGAAGACACACACCAGCTGTTCTTATACAGAGCTCTTATATAGATAGCTATTATCTATATTTGTGTCCTTGTTCTTAAACATCTCATCAAGCCTACAAGTGAAGTAGACATCGCCAGTGTTTTCTTTTCACAGCTTATAATTTTTTTTCATTAAAATATTCCAATTAGCCTCAAACCAGCACATAATAGAAAAGCAAAGCAAGGTGAATCCCTAATGAAGACAATGGGAGTCACATTCCACTGGTTTAGTCTTACTTTAAATCAATGTTTGCATTGTTTTCCAGTTTGGCATCTTAATTTGTTGGTAATGGAAGCTGTTGTCTCGAACTATGCATGGATATGCTCATTTACTCTTCTCTCACCTACAAGGACTGATGTAATTTTTTTAGAGACTAATTCTGAATTATTTCAACACCCTTAGATTTGACTCTACTATCTTTGATTTCTGCCTCTCTTGGAAAGCAGGAAACTTTGAACTATGACTCTGTCTTGGTGAGATAGTGCTGACATAGCTGACAAGCACTTTATACGTGAACATGTTACCAGGTCAACCTTTTGAAAAGGTAGATTTAAGATCAATATCAATCATGGAAATTTGTTTTAATATTTAGTCCTTTTCTGAATGTGAGCTGTTTTGAAAGAGATTTATGTTAACTCTACACTATGACTCAGCTGGGGTAGCACCTTTTTCTTGGATCTTTGTCATTTGAGGCAGGCTATTCCTCACTGAGTGAGAAAGGCTCTATACTTGAGATACAGAAAACATACCTTAAATTTGCTACTTTAAATAAAGTGTATGAGAGCTGAAAATCTGCATCTTGTATATCTTGGTGAATCCTTACAATAAAATGTATTCTCTTCACCTTAGACATTTAATTGAGGAGCACACACTAGGAACAGTATGACATTATCCAACAGTAATTTTAAAATGTCTTAAACACCTCCTGGATATGTGTTTTTTTGTTTTTTGGTTTCGGTTTTTTGTTTGTTTGTTTGTTTGTTTTGTAATATTAAAGGCGAGTGGGTTTTTTTATAAGGTGTATGTAGTGTGTGTGTGCATTTCTGTATATATTTGTACGTGTATATCTCTATACATCTACTCTCTATCTCTATATCTGTATCTATATCTATGCATATATATATATAAAGATAAAAATTTTTGAGATTTCTAATTTCAGAGGGAACACCAAAAAAATTGCTTTTCCCACCAATAACCTTGTTCGAGGGCAAGGAGAATCCATCTTGTGACTGGCAGCAGCAGTTGCTGCTCCTCACCCTCCAATCTCTGCTGTGCATGGGATATGGACATTTATATTTCTTTGTCCCTTCCCTAAATTGTTTTCCAAAAATTCCTGTTGTACATTTTGTGTAAATAATTCCCCATCGGGTATTCAAACTTTTGATAAATTGTAAATGGTTTACTGTTCGGGGATATCTGTTTGTTTTGGTGAGGGAAACTGTGTTAATAAAGTTGGATATTTTCCTGTTTCCACATATTAAATTTGCATATCCATTACATGGAGTGGGCCATGATGATCAGTTCTGTCAAAGCATCCTGTACAATAGGATTTAGTATTGGGAGGACAAATTTCTGAAAACGTGACCACGTGTGTAAACCTTAGTATATTCCTGCTATATATTCTGTGATCTATCTAGACTGCAACATTGAAAGTTGAATGTAATGAATGTAGTGATGATTTATATGAAAGGTTACTTGTTTTATTTGAGGGGGAAAAAAAAAAACCTCTGCTGTTTTCCTGTGAAACTGCTATCTGAATATCATAGCCTTGTATTATGCTGCTTACCAAAAATTCTGTTTAAGTTGCACATGGCAATATCTCACTTTACAATTCAGTGTAAAATTTTCAGGGTCATTTCCCTTTACAAGATTTCTGAGATTTCCCAGGCTCGAAATTCATCTATGCCTCACTCCATCAGCTTCCCTAATACAGAAATTATCCACCTGATCTGAACTACTGTTTCTGCTGTAATTGCTAAATTAATAACGTATGTCCCTGCAGGATGGTAACCTGACCCCTGTACTCATTAACGGGCCTCTGCTCTCCTTTTGCAGTTGATTTAACTAGACGTTTCATTGCAAACCTAAAACTGTTACAGGAGGAGGCATTCGTGTTATAATAACCTCTGTATCCCTCTGACAGCTCCTCCATCCTGAAACTCTGAACAAGGTTTAATGTTTTCAGATGAATGACTGTACCTTTCTATGAGTATAATATGTGCTTATATGGATTTTTAATTAAGAGCTGCCCTGGGTGTCCCTGGACACAGTAGCAAAATGTCATTAACTTTATGGGTTAGGATAGGGCCCCTATTATACAAAAAGAGGAAAAAATGCATTGCTTTGCTCATTTGCACAGCAGTCAAATTCTGTTCAAAAACGTAGCGCACTTGTAAGAAAAATGTGTCTTCTCTATATTCATGATGGTAATAACCTCTAGACCAATAACAAAAGGTTCTTTCCCTTTTCATATTCAGTCAGAAATTGATGCAGATTTCCTTAAATCAGTTGGGTCATCTTCTTTTGGCATAAAATGGTTCTTTTGAACTCTACTCTGACAGAATCTCAAGCTCCTGAGTCGCTGATTCACATTCTAGTATTATCTACCATGCTTTTATATTGGAATCACTGGTGTTGTTGTAACATTGTAAAACATAACTAAATATATGCTACAGGTCAAATGGAATTTCTGAGATCAATATAAAAGTTATTAGATGATTTTTTGACATTACGCATGAAGTGAAATTTGACAGGTCATAAATTCTCCTCCTTGGTCCTAAAAACTATGGAAATAGTGAGAACAGTCATATAGAATTTCATCCAATCATGGACACTCCTTAAATCTGTACATCTAGGTTAAAATTATTCTATCAAGGTGCGTATAGACTGCAGATCAGATTTTCAAAATGTGAAGGTTTGCGAGTCACCCACTCCCACACTTTGTAAAATGACCCAGACTAGAACTCAACCAGCTGGAAGTTAAGGACTGAAGCTCTATTTACAGCTCAGCACAATGTACAAGCAGAGATATACACTATAGACAGGAATAGTTACAGAAATAGACAAGTTAAAGGGAATACAGAAACACAACTCCCCTCCCAGAAATCAGAGACCCCAGGAGGGGCTCCCAACCACCCTTCCACCTTCTCCCCACCCCTATACCTTACCCCAAGGTTTGCCTTATGTGCAAGGTGAATTAGGAGGATAGACCAGGGGGGTTAGAAGAAAAATGGTTAGTGAAGATTAATTGGAAAAAGAGGAGTCAGAGCCAGAAGCTGCTAGACCACCCCGGATGCTGTGCTGTGTCCCCAGAGAGGGAGACAGAGAATGCCTTATCTATGTTTTGGTTAATTTTTTTTCCCAAAATAATCTCAGCAAGTGTATGAGTGAAGTAGGCATCACCATGTTTTCTTTTGACATCCTATAATGTAATTTTCTCTATTAAAACATTCCAATTAGCCTCAAACCAAAAGAAATTACCTTCCACTTGAGCAATTAAAAAAGAATCTGGATTTTCATAAACCCCAAACACTCACCTCACACAAGGTTGAAGGATTTATAAACCAAAGTATACAAGCTGAGAAAAGGTAACCATGAGTTATAGCAGTGAAGCACTGTACCCCACAGAAAGCATAGAGGTTATTGGCTTCTTTGTACATAGGCAACTATGTCCGATCCAGTAATCTGTTTCTCTAAAATTGTGGTGTACTGACACAATCTGCTGTTTCCATATTTTGCTTGGAAAGCAGTACTAGTTTTTGCTTGCCTGTTATGTTTTATATGATCTTAAGAAGTGAGTTTCACAGAGTTCCAAAGAGAGTAAAAGTTTGAAGGTAGAAATAAGACTTCAGAGTTCATATACACTCTAAAATCTACTGAATTCATAGCTAATAGAGAAAATGGTGATATGTCCTGAAGGAGCCATATATGCTTAAGATCTTCTTACATACTTTGGGTGTCAATATATGGAAAAGGTCAGAACTGATGTACCATGTCAAGGAAATTACTCCACATGCTGCATCAACTAATTTCTTTCCTCAAGGAGATGAATTTATGGATTAAATAGTTAATCTGAGCCCCAGCTCTGATAATTATTCATGCACTATCCATGGAGGGTTTAAATAAAGCTATCCTAGATAAATCACAACATTTGGACATTTTCTTTAAGAACCAGTTTAGACATATACAAAAGATGTATGTGTTATTTAACTTGAACATACTCATACAGAACAATACCATGACCAAGATCAAAAACTGACAAGCAATAGGCATGTGTTTACTTTCATGTATCAATTTCTTTAATCTGTTCTGTAGAAGGACTCATGTGATTAAAAATCAGTGGGTTTTTTTGTCTTTTCTCTTTGTGACTATGAATTTGTTGCAAAATATAATACAGTGGGGTATGGCTGCACACAGAAATGTGTACAATGTATTAGAAAATATAGACCAATAATCAATTAGAACTTTGTCAAATTATCCTTTATAATTTGATTTTTTTTTTCATTTTCATTAGTGATTTTTTTCTTGGTAGACTTGATGGTTTTCAATATAAAAATAAATCCTACATGAAATCTAACACTGTGTAATGTGGTAAAATAACAGCCTCAGTGATGGCAGCTAACCATGTGAACACACTTTGTTTATTGCCAATGTGAAATGAAATCTAGTGCTTTAGCACAATTTAGAACAGAGTTTTCTTCATTGCACTTGAAAATCGTAGAATCACAGAGTCATAGAAAAGTTTTCATTGGAAAAGACCTCTAAAATAATTTATTCCAACTGCCAACCTAAGACCACCATGACCATTATACTATGTTCCAAAGTGCCATGATCACGCATTTCTTGAACACCTCCAGAAACAGTGACTCCACCAAATCCCTGGAGATCCTGACACATGAAAATTTAAAATAATTTTAAATGTCCTTGGAATTTTTTAATCTGATTTAATTCTTAACCCAAATCAGATTATTTTCATCCAACCGATTATGGTTTAGAGTTTTGTCTTAGGGCATATAGTAAGAAAACAATGTAGATATATGAACAGGACACATAAGGAAGTGTTGTAAGTGATGTATGAGTGATGTTCTTCAACATACGTGGACATAATTCTACCTTATTTGAGGTAAAGTTGGTCTTACTGGAGCTAGGATTTCACAGATACAGTACAAACATACCTATGTAGCAGTTAGGTTTTTGTAAAGAAGATCACTAATACTAAAAAAAAAACCAAAGGAGTATATATTGCTACAACTGGTTCCTCTGGTACTAGTCAACAAAAATTATGCAACTGACAGAAGTTAAAGAAACAAGCAAATATTTAATAACATTTTAGAAAATTGGTTTCATAGTGAAAGTACTGCATTGTATTGATAGTAAGAAGAGATTACATAGTCTATCAGAAGGCTTGTCAAAACAGACACCTTAACAAAGAAATGTAATTACTTACATCCCTGAATCTTAACAAAAAACGCCATACTTCTGAAGCAGACTGACAAGAACAGTAGATTATGGTTAATTTTCCAGCCTTACACATTTAAGATATTATTGACGTTTTCTGGACAGCTCTTATGTTTTCTAACTAAACTATAAGTATATATTAACCTTAAACGATTATTGGTTTTAATTAGTTTACTTAGAAGCAATGTCAGTGAAGAGATACAGAAGCATAGAGTACCAGATTATTTTTATAATTTTCCTTGACCAGTAAAGTTTTGAAAAATCACATAATATTGTTAATAGGTGTACCATTCTTCTTGTGAAAGAAATGCATTTTTAAAGTGTTTCAATTTAATATGAAACAAAACAAATCATGGTTACGTTTTATTGCTGTTAGAATAATCTCACATCTGGGGTATGTATAAAAATATCAAAAGGGGACATGAATAAAGGTATACAGAAAATAAAGAACACAGTAGAATACATAGCAAAAAAAAAGTAACAATAATAATAAAAAAAATAGAGAAAGTATAAGGAAGAGGAAAAATAGTCAATATTAAAGAGCGTATGGGAAGAAAAGTTACAAAGTCAGAAGAAGTCAGAAAAGAAACAGGTAAACATGACACAATAGAAAAAAAGAAATAGGGAACTCACATACAATGTTTTCATCAGGAATGCAAGAACAAAGGGTGAAACTGTTTATCCACCTAATCAATAATAGCACAAAGCACGCATGGGTTAAGTGTAGGGAAACATTCTGTATTAACTGGACATGTGAGCAATCCAAGCTGTGCTGACTACTAGTTGCGGGCTGAAGTTTTACATCGTCCATGAAAAGGTTATCTGAAGGGCCAAGGGCGCCTCCTGCAAGCTGCCTCCAGAGGAATGAACAACAACTGGGATCAAAGCAAAACAAGGCCTGTTCTGAACAGATAGTGATGAACCAACCACTTGGTTCCCTCACAGCTCACCCCCTAACAACTTGCACTGATTATAGAATGCCACCATAGTTTGCATCTTGGTGATTTGGGCCAGCTGTTGGGGCAACAGCTTGTCCCTTAATAATTTGGACCAATTGCTTTGTAATGGGTTGGCCTGCACAGTCTGTTGGAAGGGTATATAAATGCATTCAATAAATTGGTATTGCTTGGATCATCATGGCTTAGTGCCATGGTCTAGTCTTGAGGGCTGTGGTGATGGGTTGGACTTGATGATCTCTGAGGTCTCTTCCAACCCTTGCGATACTGTGATACTGTGATACTGTGATATTGATCTATGTGTGGCTCTGTTCAGAAGCTCCCGCAAAGAAGTCACTGAATACCTCTTGAAACAGTAATTTTATGTCATTCATTTGCAATGACATAAATAATAAGCAGTGCATATTACCTTAGCTTGCTACAGCTACTGTTTTCTGAGATCATAGAATCATAGAATAATAAAATGGTAAGGTTGGACAAGACCTCAAATATCATCTAGTTCCAACCCTCTGCCGTAGCCAGGAACACCTCCCACTAGTACAGGTAAATGATGAAATGGAAGAAAACTAGAATAATGTGCTGATTGCAGAAGTCATGAGAAAAAGAACACCAATGGAATGTCTTCTGCCTGTAGCAAAACCTAGAGGTGTTTACCATGAGATGATGTTTTCCTTTTCATCTTGACTTTCAACTTGAGATGCAGACTTGCAATGCTGATGCAGGTATGACATGCATCACTCTTAATGAGGATTATCATAATTTCACAAAACCTTAAGTCCATTAATAACAAAAATATGCAAGGTCAGTTAGAAGGTGTCTATCTGACTACATGATGACCACCTCCGCTTGATTAATGCAGTCAACTTTGACTACTGAGATGTAAAATGAAGCAGTTTGTATACATTCTGCTTTACCCAGAGGCTATCTTTTTCAAAGTCATTTCTGGCACCTAATACAACACAGAAATTGAAAACGTTGAAGCCAACAATCTTTCATTTTGAAACATCTCTTTTAAAGTTGGAAGAGGCATATTTAATGGTTCACCTGAAGCTAGAGTCTTCTATTTTATGTTACAATAGTAATGCATTTATAACAATGTTTTGGATTTAAGATACAACAGGTTACCTCTGGTTTATGAGAAAACTTTTCAACTTGATGTAGTCTTAAATTGCATTTTCATGAATAACACTGCTAATAACAGATTTGGGATTCTACTCAATGTGGTGGAGGGTCTAAATTATACCTGAATGCCCATCTTGCCCCCCCCACCTCCTTTCTACCCTTCTTCCCGGGTGGAAGAAGCGGGAAAGCAGACAAAAGCCTTGGTACCTTCCAGTCTGCCGTAGAACTCCGTATTTGGAGTCACCACATACCCTGCTTTGTTTACCAGTAAACAAAGATCACAGTGCTGGGCTCGTGCAACTCCCTTTTTTGGTAAGGTGACTTGGAATTGGTTCCAGGTATGGTTTTTTTTGTCTGTTGCTATTGGTCAAAACACCCGGTCAAAACTCTTAAAAACCCAAACCAATTCATTTTGTTCGCTGCTTCTACGGTTATTGTTTCGCCTGCTACCTGTTGGCATTGCTCGGCATCACATAGCGGGGATCTTGCCTTTTCCCCACAAACAGCGGACCCAACCCTGTCTGTCTGTCGCACCTAACCAGAGGACTGCAGGGCTCGCCCCGTGCTGGGGTATACAGCTGCTCGTCTGAACTCAGCCCAACCCCAGTCCATTTGATGCTGGTCAAGCCCAAGAAATAGCCCGCAGGCAAATCTGCGACACCAGGACTTGCCGAGCCCTTGGCTGAGGCCCACAACCGATTGGGATCCTGCTCCAGTCCAGGGGCTGACCACTCCGATAGCCTCCTGAGAGCCACGGAGGATTTACCTTGCGTTCGCGACCTCCTTGGTAGACGCGTCCCGTCGGAGCCACAGCAGTGGCGAAGCCACATTGCATCACCGCCACGTGAGGGGCCGCCATGTGGCAGGGACTGTGTCTTTCCTCACTTTTAGTTTCCATCTATACTTCTGAGTTATTAATTCTGAGACTCCACTAAGTGAGTAAATTCTTTTTTTTTTTTTTTGAAGTTCGGTAAAGTTTATATTCAATCTCAAGGCAGCAGTTTGTGCCGTAGGACTTTCTAACTGCTCATTTTTCTAAACATCTCTTAAAATCATTTAAATTAATTTTATTGAATATATATACATTCTACAAAGGTAGTTTTACCAACCGCGTATTAGAATACGTGTTTGAATTGTAAATAAGTTGGGGAATATTCTTTATTTAATAAAATATCTAATATTTTTATATTGGTCTTGTTACAATTCATTTATAACCCAAATTCAACCCCTCCTTAACACTCAATGATCCAGGAATACAAATAATGTATTTTGTAGACTTGACCTCTTGAGTATTCAAAGTGTATATATATATATAAAATATTTTTTTTTATTCAACCATACTGCTGTATTAGAATATTTTCTTCTGAAACACCTAAGATGCCTTAAAATCCTTAGTAACAGTAATAACTAGACACGTTTTCAGCTTCAGAGATGATATTTATTTCTGATCAATTTAATTCATGCTGGTCTTGTTCCTTTCAAATTTAAACTGCAATAATTAAGTGCAATTCTAGGAACACATTTTTACTCTCAAGAGGTGACTTTTACAATTAATTGCATTATCCCCCTATTCTTTAATACATATAACATATGAGTATCGAGGGAGAAAAATATCAACCATTTCCCAAGAAAATAATAATTCAAGTCTTTCCTGAACTTACAGAAGTTATTAGTTCATGAAGTATATTACAATTTATTGACCAATACAGAAAAATTACTACATATTTTATTCATGTTCACATTCATATCCAGAAAATACCTGAAAATGCCTACTCATACTAGGTCTTATGATTTATGGATCTCCAGTTTTTGAGCAAAAATCATGATGTAATATTTATGACAGTCAATGGAGTACCAAACATGTAGTCAGCTTTCTATCATGGACTGATTGTGCTCACCCAAAAGTGTCATCTACAAATATTTCTCTGTGGCTGGACATCTGGTCTTATTTGGATGTCATAGAGGAAGCTTGCCAGTCCTACAGGTACCTTGGGTGACACCAAACTGTTGGACATCTTTGACTTAACCAAAAGAAGTAGTTCTTATATCAGAGAATTTATGTACGTTCTTATCTTGATTTCAAGATAAGATAAATGTTGTGTAGAAAAAGCACAGATCTCCAACTACTGCAATGTATTTCTAGAAAATGAATGCTTAACTTTTCTGCATCTCTAAACAGACCTTGTGTATTAAAATTGTTTGTAAAATGTCTTCCAGGCACCTATATCCAAACAATTATCATTTATAACATTTTTTAAAAATATTTTAATATTTATAAAAATATTTTAATTAAAAGGATTAGATTATAGGCTGTGAAAAGAGAACAATGGTGATGTCTACTGCACTCATAGGCTTGCTAAGATGTATTACAACAAGAACACAAACATAGATAACACAGAGAGTCTTGATCTCTAGTTGCTGGCTTGGTCTGGACCTCTCTGCTAACCTAACTAATCACTTTTCTTCTATCCTCCCCTGGCCGATCCTCCAAACTCACCTTGCACATAAGGCAAATCCTGGGATAAGGTAGAGGGGTGTAAAGAATGTGGAAGGGTAGTTGGGAGCCCCTCCTGGGGACTGATTTCTGGGAGGGGGATTGTATTTCTGTATTACCTTTAACTTGTATATTTCTGTAACNGGTGGTGTGTGTGGGGGGTGGTAACTCCCAAACCATCACATCTACCATAAAAAATTTCCCATTAAATTTTCGTTGATCCTCCAAATCTGTCCTATCCACAGTGGAATTACCAGTGCTGCTTGATAATGACTGATTTTTTATTCCAAATGAACTTCTTTTCTAAGAACCTCTGAACCTCTAGTTATAAGGAAAATAAAAAATAAAAAATCAACAAAGAATAAACCAACCCAGATAAACATACTCTTGCAGATTTTGAAAAATCCCTAGGGAAAAAAAATGTCTGGATAACCTAAAAATGGTGGATGAAAGACAGACTAAAGCTTGAATGCTAATATATGCCACTTGCATTACAAACTGTATGGACACAAAGATGTATGGCAGATGGTAAGTTTTTAATTGGATCTTGTTCAGGAAATATAAACACTGAGCATCTGTGGTCAAGTTACTAGTTATATAACTGTCAGTGAACCAGACACCTAAAATAAAGCTGGAAGTTTCTTCCAAGGAAGCACTGGCAGCTTCCGTATAGAAAATCTCAAAACTCTGTTTTCTGACATTAAGTTTTAACTCTATAATGTATACTTTCTTTATGTATGTTGTGGTTTAATGCCAGCCTGGATCTAAGCACCACACAGCCTCTCACTCACTATACTCACAGTGGGGTTGGGGGACAGAATTGAAAGTGTAAAAGTGAGAAAACTCATGGGTTGAGATAAAGGCTATGTAATAAACAAAAACCATGAGTACAAGTCAAGTAAAACAATTAATTCATTCACTGCTTCCCATTGCCAGGCAGGTGCTCAGCCACGTCCAGGAAAGCAGGGCTGCACCAGATGTAATGGTTATTTTAGAAGGCAGACAACACGACTATTGTGTTGGTTTGGGAGTTACCTGCCCCCCCAAACAATGAAATCACCCAGATTAGACTCAACCAGCTGGAAGTTAAGGAATGAAGCTATATTTACAGCTTAGCACAGCTTCCAGGCATATATATGTATGTATGTATGTATGTATGTATGTAAATTTTTCATCTATTTTTATATATATGCTATTTGTGTTTATTGCACATATGTGTATGTATATATATAAGCACAACTATGTACAGTTATTTAGAAACACAAAATCCCTCCAAAACAATCAGATTGCCAGGGGGCTCCCAATCCAACCCTCCCCCACCCCCACCCCCCCCCCCACATCTCTTGCCCCCTTTTTCCCTCCCTTCAGAAATAACCAGATCAATCCCCGTATATCTCACGTGATAAATCTGGAGAAATCTGAGGTGAGATGTCAGAAAGACAAGAAAAAGGTTAAGGGAAATAAAGGGTTAGGTTGGATTAGAATTAAGGCAGAAGCAACCACAGGCTAACAGAGTGAAAGAGCAGAACTGAGAACTAACTGAGCAGTGTGAGAGCAGTGAGTGTCTTATATATATGTATTGACTAGATGTGTTTCTCAGCAGAATGAGTGATATCGGCTACTGTTTTTCTTTCTTCTCACAGCTAAAGATGTAATTTCTCTCAGTAAAATACTCCAATTAGCCTCAAACCAGCACAACTATGAGTATTCCCTATTCCTCCTTCTTCTCCCAGCTTTTACTGCTTTCCTCCAGCTTTTATTGTTGAGCATGATATCATAGAGGACAGAATTTCCCCTCGGTCAATTTGGGTCAGCTGTTCCATCCATGTCTCTTCCCAACTTCTTCTGCACCCCAAGACTGGTGGGGTGGTATGAGAAGCAAAGGCCTTCTTCTGCACCCCAAGACTGGTGGGGTGGTATGAGAAGCTTAGGCCTTGATGCTGTATAAAAGTTGCTCACCAATAGCTAAATTATCTCAGTATTATCAACATTATTTTTAGCACGTATCAGGAGCACAGCCTCATGAATACTACAATGAAGAAAATTAATTTTATCCCAGTGTCAAGGGTTAGGGATGGGTCATCCACTAAACTACTGGCAGGCAATCTCCAGTAACCTCTCTCCCTTTACAAAGAGTTTAAAAAAAAAAAAAAAAAAAAGAGAATAAGGGAGAGAAATTTATGAATTGTGAAAGAAAATTTAACTACTTTAGTTGAAAATAATAAAACAATTAAATATGTGCAAAAATTTAGAAAATCAGTGTTGAACCCAGCCCCCCAGAAGTCAACACTGATGATGCGGTCCCAGAAGTCCCAGGCTCCACTGAGCGGTAAACAGAAATCAAATTCAGGATCCGCGCTCTGGAATTGGATTCAGGAACACACAGATTGGGATTAAAGGCAGAAGGGACAAAGTCCTCCTTGGATGCTGGCTGTTGAAGAAAAGAGTTTAACCCTCATGATCCCTCAACTTTATCCTAAATATTATGTATATGGAATGGGACCCTAATGGGTCACTTTAGGATCACCAGCTCTGTCTGCAGACAGAACTCTCCTCCCTGCAGACCCATCTTTTTCCTCTGTTCCCCCAACACAGTGCACAAAAATCAACACTGACCTTGGTCTGCACACCAACCCTTGACAATAAGTAGAAACTGAGCATTATCACTGCTAGAAACAGACAGTGTCTGTGAGAACAAGGCATTGATTTCAGAAAGTACAGTTACTTAGAAAAGGCTGAGGTGAAAAGTAAAATCACTTAACAGAATTAGTTCTGTTCCAATTCAAACCACATCAGGCCAAAACCAGCACACATAAAAGTCTTATATTGATAAAGATTAAATCATGCAACACTATGGATTAACATTTTCTTCAATAAATTGGAAAGAAGTTGGATTTAAGTTCCATCTTTCCATTTAAAATGCAGATTCCTTTTAAAGATATCTCAAATACCTGATACAGACAGCAGATCAGATGTTATCGTTTCAAATTTTGTAGGGAATTGCAAAAATAATTCATCCTATGAGAACTATATATTCGACGTGTCACTTCATGAGACAGGCACAATTTTAATATTCAGCTTAAGCTGAAGTTCAGTTTCAAGCAAAAATGTAAAACTGATGATGCGCAACATGATTTAGGCAGCGTTTTTTGACATAAAATATACAAATATATTAACATAAAGTCTTACAAATTTGCCTGGAAGATTCGCTTTCTTTTTGTGCTGGTTTGAAGCTAATTGGAATATTTTTATGAGAGAAATTAGATCATTTGCTATGAAAAGAAAATAATAGTGATGTCTATATCTGGTTTTGCTTAGAAATATAAACTCAAGAATCAGAAACAAAGCCTCTCAGTCAGTCTCTGGTTGCTGCTTGTCATATTAACTATCTCTGCTTGAATCTGTGTAACCCAATCTATTCATTCTTCTTCTAACCTCTTGTTGGCTTTTCTGCATCTCACCCCTGCACATAAACCTTCTGGTATAAGAGAGGGGATGGGAGAAAAGAGGGGAGTTAATTCAGAGCCTTCCTAAGTGGTTCTGCTGTTTGGGAGGGGGTTTGAATTTCTGTATTACTTTTAACTTGTATATAGTTGAAATATCTGTATATATTGTGTACATATACTTGTAAATTTGTGCTACTCTGTAAAATGTAGCTTCTATCTTCCAGCCAGCCAAGTTAGTCTGGTGAATCAGGAGAGGAGGGAGGGAGGAAATTCCAAACCGCCACACTTATCTTCTCAAAATGTACTGATGCTTTTTAAACTGCACTCAGCAACCCTCAGCACAGGAAGGACATGGAAGTGTTGGAGTGGATCCAGAGGAGGGCCACAAGATGATCAGAGGGCTGGAGCAGCTCTGCTATGAGGACAGACTGAGACAGTTGGGGCTCTTCAGTCTGGAGAAGAGAAGGCTTTGAGGAGACCTTAGAGTAGCCTTCCAGTATCTGAAAGGGGCCTACAGGAAGGCTGGGGAGGGACTATTTACAAGGTCTTGCAATGACAGAACAAGGGGCAATAGGTTTAAACTGGCAAAGGGGAGATTTAGACTAGATGTTAGGAGGAAGTTCTTTCCAGTGAGGGTGGTGAGGCCCTGGAAAAGGTTGCCCAGGGTGGTTGTGGCTGCTCCCTCCCTGGAGGTGTTCAAGGCCAGGTTGGAGGAGGCCTTGAGTGACCTGTACTAGTGGGAGGTGTCCCTGCCTATGGCAGGGGGTTGGAACTAGATGATCCTTGAGATCCCTTCCAACCTTACCATTCTATGACTCTATGAAACTGGCATCTTAAGATACTGTGGTGGTTTGGCTCTACCCTGAGGCCAAATGCCCACCAAAGCAACTCTATCACTCTCCATCTTAGAAGAACAGGAAGAAAGGGAGAAATATAAAATCCCGTTATATGATAGAAACAATTTAATAATAACAATAAGCAAAGCAATAGACTGCATGGATGCAAAAGCAAAGAGAGATGTTAATCTCTACTTCCTATCATCAGGCAGTGGTCAGACTTGGGGAAGCAGGTCTCTCTACATGTAATGGTTCCTCTGGAGGACAATCATGATGGACAAATCCCACAATTCTTTCTTTCATTTCATTCTTATATCTGAACCATATTTTATATGTCATGGAATATCCCTTTGGCCAGTCTGGATCAGCTGGCTTGGCTGTGTCCCCTCCCAAGATCTTTCTCACCCTTCAGTGTACTTTCAGGTCAAAGAAATATTGGAAAACAGAGCCTGGATGCTTTTCACCAGCAGGCAAAACACTAATAATGTTACAGTACTGCAAAACACAGTACTAGAAGGTTGTTTTGAAAAGAATTAACTCCAGATCAACCAAACCCAATACAGTTATGAAACCTTTACTAAAACATTAATAATTTCATTTTAAGGCAGCAGTGGGATCCTGCAAGGTGGATGAACCAGATGCCACAAGTGATCTCTGTCCTAACTGCGCCCTCATCAGCAGATTCTACCCCATAGACTTCCCAGTAATCTGAGAGGCTACCATGGTGAAGATAGAGTTCAGCAGTAGACAAAGGGTTGGACTAGGGTACAAGGGAGAAGAGGAAAATGGAGATAAGTTTACCTAGAAATTAATACTAGTGTCAAGCAACAGAGATTATTATGAGAGTGGGTCAAATGTAATGAGCAGGGTGGTCATTGAAGAAGACAATCCAAATTATCACTAAATTTCTAAGATATTGCCCAGAAAAAGAAAAAAAAAAATGGAAAGGTTAAAAAGAGACACATCTAGAAATTTGTCTGTCATCATTAATAAACTACAGATTTCCCTAAAATGAAGGTATGTATGGGACATTAGAAGTAATAACCTTAAATGTGAAGCTTTTCTAAATAAGGTTTTCCCTTCTGCCAGTAAATCGTGTTATGCTATTACTTCCTCTAAGAAATGTTATAGCAAAATTCAACCATCAATTGAGGTTTTTATTTCGTTTTTTAATTGTAGAAACTATGCAAATAATCACTAATTGCTCTCTGGAGAACAGTGTGCCCCCTTTTTCATCTATGTATTTATCCTGTTCTTTCTACTGAGAGTAGAGAAACAGAGGAATTACATGGTATGCAGTTTGAGCAAAGGTTTTGAAAGACAAGATGCTTAGGAATTTAAAGTCTATCACAAATTTGAATTTTTTTAATTTTTTTTTTTTTTTAATATATGGATAGATAGTGAAATTTGAAGAAAGGTTATGTGATGTGTATGCAGTTCTGGAGCCCACAGCACAGGAAGGACATGAAAGTGTTGGAGCGGGTCCAGAGGAGGGCCATAAAGATGACCAGAGGGCTGGAGTAGCTCTGCTATGAGGACAGACTGAGAGAGTTGGGGTTCTTGAGCCTGGAGAAGAGAAGGCTTCCAGGAGACCTTAGAGTAGCCTTCCAGTATCTGAAGGGGGTCTACAGGAAGGCTGGGGAGGGACTATTTACGAGGTCTTGCAATGCCAGGACAAGGCCCAATGAGTTTAAACTGTCAGAGGGGAGATTTAGACTGGATGTTAGGAGGAGGTTCTTTGCATGAGGGTGGTGAGGCCCTGGAAAAGGTTGCCCAGGGTGGTTGTGGCTGCTCCCTCCCTGGAGGTGTTCAAGGCCAGGTTGGAGGAGGCCTTGAGTAAGCTGTACTAGTGGGAGGTGTCCCTACCTATGGCAGGGGGTTGAAACTAGATGATCCTTGAGGTCCCTTCCAACCTTACCATTCTATGATTCTATGTTTTTAGCTGCATAACCAACAACTGATTTTGATTAAACATTTCTTATTCACTCCGACAAAATATTTATTCCTCAATTGTTATGGTTGGTTGAATATAAGGTGTATATTCTGAATTTCAGCTCTGTTACTAGTGTTTTCAAAAATGGATTACGCTTCAGTTGTTCTCCAAACCATTCCAAAGATTGAAAGCCACAGGCAAGAAACAATAATTTACACAATGCACTGTAAACATTAGAACTCTATTTGGTAACTTCAGAGTATAAAATAAGTTTAGCTTTTCATCATGTGTCCCTTCAGTGCTGCTCCTATGCTAAAACTACAGTTGTGACCTCTGGCTCACTAAGGAAACAGGTGTGGCAGCAAACTAAATTTCTGAATCTGCATATGATTCCTGGCCTTTCTTTCTGTTCTTAAAGGTACTGAATCATTATTCAAGGTGCTATTATTTGTTCCTTCAATGTCTGTCTATTTTAAAAATATATTAATTTGCATTTCTTCAGCAGCAACATACAAAATATCCTGTGCTGTAATTCTATCCCACAAAGTGTTGGCAGTCTTCCCATGGTGATCGATAAAACAACTGAAAATGGATTATCTTGCCACTGTAGACACAAAGTTATCAACCAACTTAATGATTTATACTTTAACAGCTTTTTATTGTCTTTCTTTCAAAGATTAAGAAATTCACTTACCAAACTGTTGATCATTGAAATATATGCAGCTTCATAGTTGCTATTGTAAATTAGTTATGAAAATACTATTACCCTAAAGGAAAATGACAATGACCTAGCTCATGATCATGTAATTAAATTAAGCCACTCAGCTTCAATATCATACTAAAAATATATACATTCATAGTAAGAAATACACTGGGATTAAACCAGTCTAGGAATTAAAATAAAAATCACTTTCTTAAAGAGCATAGGAATAATGCTAGTACACAAGAAGAATATTTAACTCTAAAGCAGCATAAACTTGCTAAACTTGTGATGTAAAATTGAATAGGTCCTCAGCAGGTGTAAACTGGCATCATCTCATTAAGGACAATGGAAATGTACCAATTTGTATAGGCCTAGAATCTATCCTCAGGGTTTTTTTTTCTCTTATACTCATCTATTCATGGAGCTCTAAATACCACTTCATTAACAATACCAAAGAAATATATTCCACCAACAATTTCAGTCATTGACAGCTCTTAAAGGTCATGTTCAAAGCCTGTCCTATATTCTGTAAGACAGGAACATAACTCCTACCAACATTTCCCTAATTGGGTCATTCCTTAGGAAATTCCAGGAAAATAAGCAGTATGACCTTCCTTATGCTCCAAGTATTCTCACAAGCAAGAGAAAAATGTCCATCAAGAAGCATGTATTTCATTAACCTGTTTTCCTCTTTAACTATGATGACTCACTTAAGTTGTGATTCAACCCAAGACTCAAACTCTGGACAATAAACTAACCGGAAGCATTAAGACATCTGTTACGGCATGTTCATTCCTATCCCTCCACTTTAAATAGAAGAACTGTGGGGTGGGAGTGCAGCTACTGTGGCTTGGTTTGTGTGTCTGCATTTTTCCAGACCTAAGACAGTTTGTTTTGTCTGGCATTTCAAAATTCAATTTTTGTCAACCTACATCAGAACATGACAGATGTCTTTTCTCTGGCTCAATCAATATCCTAGATGTGCAGTGGGTCAAGTATCTTCAATCAGTATGCCAAGTGGTTGATGCAGCTTATTAAAATAGAACTAGTTGAAAGACATTGATATGTCTTTCATCGATATTAAATGTTTATCTTCCACTAATTTCATGAAATGTCAAATAAATTTTCTCAAGTTCAACCTTTCACTGGTGATTGTGAAGATGTTCCAGTCTAGGAGCTGTTATAAAGGAGTAAATATATTGTTTACCTTTAGATACAAATATTTTCCTTATTTTCCTCTTAGGCCCTCTTCTTCACTTTTCTAAATATGTTCTTTTATGACTTTCTTCCTTCCATAGGTTTATGTCAAACCGTATGGATCAAATCCTATAATAGAAACTGTAGATTTCCATGTAGAAAACTTAATTTATTTTTTTTAATGTTAATAAATTGAAAGAAAACTCCAAATACAGTGTATATCTGTTAATCCTGATGAGTCTGATAGTATGACTAAGAGACTGATCAGTGCAGGTTAGTTTTAACAAGAAAAAAAAGAAAATAAAACCAGCTACCAGAGAACTCTTGCAGTAGCTGTGCTGAAAATGCAGAAATTGCTGGAGACTCATTCACCTTGAAAGGTTAGCTGAAATGTAGTCTGTTCCTCAGTAATCTTTCTTTGTTGTGCCACAAGCAGAGTGTGCCAGTTTTACATTCTTTCCAACCAGTGATGCAAATCCAGGGATGTAATTTCATGTTAGTACATCACTGCTTACCAATGCAGCTACCCTCCTCTCCCACTTAATGTAACAACCACATGCAGACTGTTTATGCATTAGCATCATATTTCCTGTACTATGAAGAACCTGGCAGATGCTGTGTCCTGGTAAGGCCTAAATCCTGCCAGGCTGGTTTAAACCCTTACTCAATTCTCCTTCTGTTCAGGGTCTGGAAGCTGAAGCAGATTGAGCACAAGCAAAGCCTTTGGGCTAGGAGCTTAGCACCACGTGTCAGGTGCCTGGTACAGCCCCTCCATGTGCCTGCGTGGTCACACGAAGCATGAAGCTTTAAATGCATTGGGCAGAACAAGAATGCTAAATGTCTATTTGTCAGTTTAACTTTCAAATTGGTCTGTTTAAAGGGGGGTGATTTAGAAACCGTGCCTTTCTTCAGAGATCGTCTTTTCTACATAGACAGCCTTCCCTGCACAGCAGGAAGCAGCACCCCTTAGTGTGGCTCTTTAGACTGGGCATCGCCATGGCCACGTCTTTGCAGCTTACACTTGCAGCAACTCTATGCAACTCTCTCTCTCTCCTCCCCTCTGCCTGGAATATTTTGTATTTTACCACGGGATCATTATTGTGAGTTTTGGAAGCATTCTTATATGGGAAACTTACTCAGGGATCCAAGGTATTGTGAATACCATGTGCTAGGGTTAATGCTAAGCCTCTGCAGCACAGTTAGAATTTTTCCTATTATGTGTTCCCATTTTTCCAAGTTCCGATTGTTTAAATTGTTTAATTATGTGTTAACAAATATCCTTTGTGCAAATATTTCCTGTCGACCAAAAATCCAAAGAATCTGAGGGAATTTTTCCTGATTTTTAAAATATCTATAATAAAAAATACTATTCTGAGCTATTAATATTCATAATTCACAACCAGTTACTAATATTTCATCACATGCTGTCAAAGAAGAATTTTAGGTAGAGTCAACACAGCTAAGTATATATGATTGCTAGATGAGAGGAAGGAAGAAATTCAGAAAGAAGGAATTTGGAATGAAGGAATGAAGGAATTTAGAAGAAGAAAAATTCAATAGAACTCATATATAGTATTCATGGATCTTATTTTATTTTCAAAAGACTTTTAGCCAAATCAGAAAGTGCTGGAATACACTAAACAGATATTTTAACAACCTGCTGTGCATGCAATTGAAAAGATTCTATACAGAAATTCTCTCAAAACTAAAATCATATATAGTGCAGGTAAACATTAAAGGAAGTGTCTAGACAGTTCTTTGTGATGCATTTAGGCAAGGGAAGAACTTTAGCTCTGGTTCCTCCTAGAAAAGAGGAGAACCTACTTTTTTTCATTTAGTGGGTTTTATTCATTTTGTTTTGGTTTTGTTTGTTGTGGTTTCTTAAAGACAAATCTCGTTAATGTCGAACAAGACAGAGCTGCTAACATATTGATTAAGAATCCCTCAACCGCATGACCTAATATGCACATCTCCACACCAACTTTTCCACTCTTTTGCCTCCATAATTCCACAAAAAGTAAGGGAATTGGAAAGAACAAAATAAAAAAACCCATAATATTTCTGAGGCTTATAATCTTCACAGGATCGAGTGCACCTTCAGCAAGTTTGCAGATGACACCAAGCTGTGTGACACAGTCGACTGGGTAGAGGGCAGGGATCCACCCAGAGGGACCTGGACAGGCTGCAGAGGTGGGCCCAGGCCAATCTCATGAGATTCAACAAGGCCAAGTGTAAGGTCCTGCACCTGGGTAGGCACAATCCCAAGCACAAATACAGGCTGGGTGGTGAATGGCTGGAGAGCAGCCCTGAGGAAAAGGACCTTGGAGTCTGGGTTGATGAAAAGCTCAACATGAGCCTGCAGTGTGCACATGCAGCCCAGACAGCCAACCGAGTCCTAGGCTGCATCAAGAGAAGCGTGGCCAGCAGAGCAAGGGAGGTGATTCTGCCCCTTTACTCTGCTCTCGTCAGACCCCACCTGGAGTACTGTGTGCAGTTCTGGAACCCTCAGCACAGGAAGGACATGGAAGTGTTGGAGCGGGTCCAGAGGAGGGCCACAAAGATGATCAGAGGGCTGGAGCAGCTCTCCTATGAGGACAGGCTGAGAGAGTTGGGGCTCTTCAGCCTGGAGAAGAGAAGGCTTCGAGGGGACCTGATAGTAGCCTTCCAGTATCTGAAGGGGGCCTACAGGAAGGCTGGGGAAGGATTATTTACAAGGTCCTGCAATGACAGGACAAGGGGCAATGGGCTTAAACTGGCAGAGGGGAGATTTAGACTAGATGTTAGGAGGAAGTTCTTTACAGTAAGGGTGGTGAGGCACTGGAACAGGTTGCCCAGGGAGGTTGTGGATGCTCCCTCCCTGGATGTGTTCAAGGCCAGATTGGATGAGGCCTTGAGTAACCTGTACTAGTGGGAGGTGTCCCTGCCTATGGCAGGGGGTTGGAACTAGATGATCCTTGAGGTCCCTTCCAAACTTACCATTCTATGATTCTATGATTCTATGATTCTATGATTCACATTCCCAACCTTCATTGTCAATAGAAGCAGATATTTAGAAATAGAGTTCTTTTCTCCCTGATCATCTAAGAACTTTTCTTTTGACTTTCTTTCAATTTTAGTTAAATTTCTTATAAAGAAGAGAATGGGTATTGACTTGTCAGCCAGTAAGTGACTGAAAAATCTGCAACCCACATGGAAAGAACATATGATAATAACTGGATACTTTTCATTCATCATTCTGGGATTTATGAAACTTAGAAATATAAGCATGATTTTAAATACATCTTTATAACTTGATAAACTAAGGGAAGAGTTACTCCCGTGGGACATCTCCTTTGTTGATTTAAATTACATATCTCAGTGAATATAGTAATGTTCTTAAGTTTGATTTTTACAATAGGAATATCATCCCTGGAGGAAGAAGTAATGATGATAATTTGTAAGATTCTTGCTGGTAGCAGAAAATACCTGTAATTTGCAACACCACATCGCACAATCCCAAGCACAAATCCAGGCTGGGTGGTGAATGACTGGAGAGCAGCCATGAGGAAAAAGACCTGGGGGTCTGGGTTGATAAAAAGCTCAACATGAGCCTGCAGTGTGCACATGCAGCCCAGACAGCAACCGAGTCCTAGGCTGTATCAAGAGCAGCGTGGCCAGCAGGGCAAGGGAGGAGATTCTGCCCCTTTACTCTGCTCTCGTCAGACCCCAGCTGGAGTACTGTGTGCAGTTCTGGAACCCTCAGCACAGGAAGGACATGGAAGTGTTGGAGCAGGTCCAGAGGAGGGCCACGAGGATGATCAGAGGGCTGGAGCAGCTCTGCTATGAGAACAGGCTTAGAGAATTGGGGCTCTTCAGCCTGGAGAAGAGAAAGCTTCGAAGAGACCTTCTAGTAGCCTTCCAGTATCTGAAGGAGGCCTACAGGAAGGCTGGGGATGGACTAATTGCAAGGTCTTGCAATGACAGGGCGAGGGGCAATGGGTTTAAACTGGCAGAGGGGAGATTTAGACTGGATGTTAGGAAGTTCTTTGCAGTGAGGGTGGTGAGGCACTGGCACAGGTTGCCCAGGGAGGTTGTGTCTGCTCCCTCCCTGGAGGTGTTCAAGGCCAGGTTGGATGAGACCTTGAGTGAACTGTGCTAGTGGGAGGTGTTCCTGCCTATGGCAGGGGGTTGGAACTAGATGATCCTTGAGGTCCCTTCCAACCTTACTATTCTATGATTCTATGATTCTATGTTTTAAAGTTTAGGCTGAAACATTATCACTTGACAACTAAGTGGAAGATAACATTTTACATTGCATGTTTAACAAGCTAACAGAAGCAAAATATTTTATTATTGGAAATCAAAACACAAAAGATAAATATGAGAAGCACTGTAACACTAGTGTACATTTTGGTTCAAGGTAATTTCTGCAGTACTCTAGTGTGACTAATAAGCCATTTATCCACAATCAATAATCTAATTTCCATTTGATCTTCAGCACTGCATGAACTGATATACAAAATATTTTATGGGTATTAATGTGGGAAATAGTAATTGAAATAAAAATTTAGACTTAAAAATTCTTGTCTAATTTCTAACAGCTAGAAATGACACCTAAGCTTTCCTCAGACTTCTGAAGAGTTTATAACATGAATAACTTTTCCAGAAAGCAATTAAGTGTTAAGGTAGAGTTCAGCTATAGACATTCATTTAAATTAATATTTTCAAATTTCAAAACCTCAATAAAATATTTATGAAGTATAAACTTTGAAACTAATGCTCAATTTCAAGATGCATTACAAAGATTAAAACATAACACTGAACAGTATTTTACTTTATGAAGGAGGCTTCCTTCTGTCAAGTATTTATGTAAATGTGAGTTAATGCCTTAATGTAGAATCTGATTTTACACCTTAGGCATCCCTCCTTCATTAACAAAGATTATCTGTATTCCCAAGTGCACTTTTTTCTGGGTTTTTTGATCATTAAGATCATAAAAGAGATAATAGAAATAAAAAAAAAAAAAAGTGTGCTGCATTATCAAAATTGTAAGATGGTATTAACTAAGTGTTCCTTCCTGCTCAATTAAGAAGAGGAATTACACTTTATAAGAAAATATTTACATTTGTTTCAAATTATTTGAAGAATCTTGAAGGATGTCCAGGGAACACATTGAAGGCCATGACCCTGATTAGACTTTTTTTAGCCCAGAAGTTATTGAAATAATGTAGTGTTCTTCAAAGATGATACTGTGACTATAGAATATTAAATACTCTCTGAAAAAATATTTCCTTGCCAAAGTAGTTATATATTAAATTCATCTCTGTTTCTGCTGCAGCTACTTTTAATTCACTAGTGAAATGAATTAAAGTGAGACAGGAGAGAATATGAAGGACACTCATTTTGCCCTCTATTAGAGAGTCATCGTGCTTCTGCACCTGGCACTAGTGAGGTTGCACCTTAAATGCTGTGTCAAATTTTGGCTTGCTTACTGCAAAAAAGACATTAAGTTGATAGAACCTATCCAGAAAAGGGTTGGTGAAAGGTCTAGAGACCTAGAGAGGTCTAGAGAACAAGTCTTAAAAGGAGCAGCTGAGAGAACTGGGATTGGACAAGAGGAGTCTGAGAAAAGTCCTCATTGCAGTTCATAACTACCTGAAAGGAGGTCATAGTCCATCTCTTGTCCCTGGTATCAGGTGAGCATCTGTATCTTTTCCCTGGTGTCAGATGATAGGATGAGAGGAAATGGCCTCAAACTGTTCTAGTGGAGATTCAGATTTAATATTAGGAAAAATATCTTTAAGGAAAGAGTGGTCAAGCACTGGAATAGATTGCCCAGGGATCTGCCAGGGTCATTGTTGCGTGTGGATGTGGTACTTCAGGACGTGGCATAATGGTCATGGTATAATGATCATTGTGGTATTAGGTTGATGTTTGGACTTGATCTCAGAGACCCTTTCCAACCAAAACAATTTTATAATTCTATGATTTTATGACTTTTGTTCATGTTTGGCTGAAAACCATTTTAGTATGCAGTTACTGCCATTTACACACTTATGAAGCGAGCAACATATAAAAGAACAATGTGATGAAAATGAAGGCTTTAAGAAGACAATCAGATCTAGGGGAGTTTAAGGAACTACTTCTAGGTAAGTTGCCATTATATAGTTGAAGAACTCAAAAAAGCAACCAACCAAACAACAAAAAAACAAAAAACAAAACAAACAAACAAAAAAAAAAACCCCAACACCAAAAAACCCCAAACGAAGCAGCAAAACTCACAAGGCCACAGTTCTACCTAGAGTCATGCCATTCAGTATTTTATAAAGCCCTGTAGCAAGTAGCTAGAATCTCTTCTGTCTTGTATTCAATCTTTATTTTAGTTGTTTGTCACATATAACATTTATTGCAAATAATGACTTTTCAAGCTAACATTTTTCTTACTTGTTTTTCTGTGTTCTTAAAAAATGCAGTTAATAACAGATAGAACTAGTTAATTTGAATAATCTATTATTAAAATCTGTGGTTCTATGCAATCACTCAACTATGTAATGACTAAGTAATCATGTTTCTGGCTGTGAGAGTAGAGTGGCTGAAGTATTTTTAAAAGAGAACACCAAAAATGAGGCTGAGTAATTCAGATATGAATAGCAGAGGGATTTTCTCTTATTCTGATGTTGCTAATTTTCCTATCTGGCTGTTTTGTTTAAGAAGCTCAGTGTTAAACTCCTCTCTATAATTAGAACAGGAAAAGAATATCAAACTTGTATCCAACACATAGATAATACATCATGTTTGGACACTTCATTCCTATACAAAAGCTTTTTCTATGTCATAAATTATATCTTCATGCATATTAATAATCTAGTATGTGACCAATATCTCAGATCACTTTCCCTACTTTATGTATCTATTCTATACTATAATTTTCAACAGCGAGTCTTCTGCTGCCTTTTTATATCACCCAATAAGAGGCAGACCTTGACCACAGCAGTGGTCCTAGGTTGTGCTGGGATAGGGTCAATTTTTTGCAAGAAGCTGGGAGGGTCCACATCCAAGATAGCCAAACAAAGCAGACAACAGGATATTCAATACCATATCGAGGTCATGTCCACTATAAAAGGGAAGGGCTGGGTAGGAGCAAGCCAAGGGTTTTTTGGGGCACGGTGATGGCAGACAGGGCTAGGCATCCAGTGAGAACATCTACATCACTAGTCCTTGTTCTTGTGGGGAACTTCAATGTACTGGATATCTGCTGGAAATACAGTACAGTTCGTAGAGTTTCTTGGAGTGCATGGAAGATAACTTCCTAACACAGATGATGACTGAGTCAGCGAGAAATGGCTCTCTACTAGACCTGATACTTATATGCAAAGAAGGACTACTAGGTGATGTAAAAACTGGTGGCTGTCTTGGGCTAAGTGACCTTGAGATGGTGGAGTTTTCAGTCTTGGTGGAGTTTTCAGTCTTAGTGAAGTTACAAGAGGAGTCAAAAGAACTACATCCTTGGACTTCTGGAGGGCAGACTTTGACTTGTTTGAGAGACTGGGTGATGGTATCACCTAGGATGTGGTCCTGAAAGACAAAGGAATCCAGGTAGGCTGGATATTCTTCAAGAGGGAAATCTTCAAAGCACAGGAACAAGCAGTCCCTGTGCATCAAAACACAAGCTGGCAGGGAAGAAGACTGGTCTGGTTAAGTAGAGAGCTTTGGGTAGAACTCAGGAAGAAAAGGAAAGTTTGCTGGTTATGGAAGAAGGAGACAGGTGACTCAAGAAGAGTACAAGGCTCTTCCAAGGATGCGTAGGAAGAAAATTGGAATGCACAAAGTTCAACTGGAACTGTAATCAATTGGAAGTGTAATTAAAGATAATTAAAAAGTGCTTTTATCAGTGTGCTAACAGTAAAAGACAAACTAAAGAGAACGTCCACTATGACTGGATTTAGGAGGGAACCTGGTGACCAAAGACAAGGAAAAGGTTGAGCTGCTGAATGGTTACTTTAGCTCAGTACTTTCCAGTGATACCAGCTGTTCCTTGAGGGTTCAGTTTCTGGAACTGGAAGATGGGGAGCAGAAAGCAGGCTTCACAGTCCAGGAGGAAAAGATCAGTGACCTACCTTGCCACTCAGATGTACACAGGTCTGTGGGATCAGATCCACCCAAGGGTACTTAAGGAGCTGGCAGATGTGCTCACCAAGTTGCTCTCCATCATTTGTCAACAGTCCTGGCTAGCTGGGGAAGTCCTAGTTGACTGGAGGCTGGTAAATGTGACACTCATCTACAGGAAGTCCCAAAAGGACTTTCCAGGGAACCGCAGGTCTGCCAGTCTGACTGGTGTTAGGAAGGGTTATGGCACAGGTTGTCCTGAGTGCCATTATGCAGCACATACAAGACAAGCAGATAAACAGGCTCAGTCAACATGGGTTTGTGAAAGGTAGATCCTGTCTAATTTGATCTCCTTCTACAATAAGGTAACATTCCTACTGGATGAGTGAAGGGCTGTGGACATTGTCTACCTGGACTTTAGTAAAGCCTTTGACACTGTCTCCCAGAGCATTCTCCTTCAGAAACTCATGGCACAGTACTTGGATAAGAACACTCTTCAGTGGATAAAAAACTACATGTATGGCTGGGCCCAAAGAGTTGTGGTGAATGGAGCTAAACCTGGATGATGCCCAGTCACCAGTGATGTACCTCAGGGTTCAGTACTGGGACCTGTCCTCTTTGATATCATTATTAATGATCTGCAAGAGGGGATTGAGTGCATCCTCAATATGTTTGCAGGTGACACTAAGCTAGGTGTCTGTGTTGGTCTTCTAGAGGGCAGGGGAGCTTTAAAACAGTATCTGGACAGGTTAGACTGATAGGCCAAGGCTAACTGTAGGAAATTCTGCACTTGGATCACAACAGCTCCATAGTAAGCTACAGATCTAGGGATGTGTGGTTGGAAAGCTGCAACTTAGTGTCCTGCTGGGGCAAAACAGGCCCCGACTTGTTTGCCATGCTGGTGCCCTGTTTGACTGGGTAGGTTTCAAGTTTCTCTCCTGCCAGTGGTCTGTTTTGCCTCGAGGAGTGATTGAAGGGGGTCTGCTCTGGGAGATCCTCACTTCACTTGTTTCCGCACTCTGCTCCTCCTCCTCCTGTGGCAGTGTTGTTGCAGATTAGCCCCCCGAGGACACGTGGCTCCTCCCTGGCTTTTGCTTTTGCTTTTGGCAGCACACTCAGGTCCTGCTACCCTCTCTGCCTTGTGATTGTGCTGAGAACACAATTTGGAATTATAATTTCTTTGATTATAATCTTTGATTATTACCTCACCTCAGCGTCTTGGGCTGATCAGTGAGTAAATTTAGCTATTAAATCAATTGGAGTCTCTGCTTTTCCCACCAATGACCCTGTTCGAGGACAAGGAGAATCCATCTGGTGACTGGCAGCACCAGTTGCTGCTCCTTACCCTCCGACCTGAGTTATGTGTAGGACATGGGCATTTATATTTCTTTGTCCCTTCCCTAAACTACTCCATAAAATTCCCATTGTACCTTTTGTGTAAATAATCCCCAACTGGGTATTGGAACTTTTGGTAAATTGTGAATAGTTCACTGTTTCGGGGTGTGTGTTTGTTTGCTTCCTGCAGGAATTTGCCTTAATAAAGTTGGAGATTTTCCCATTTCTGCATATTAAATCTGAATATCTATAGTACTTGGAGATGGACCTGGGGGTAGTATTTGATAGTTGACTGAACATGAGTCAGCTGTATGCCCAGGTGGCTGAGAAAGCCAGTTGTATCCTGGCTTGTATTAGACCTTATCATGCTCTACAACTACCTGAAGGGAGGTTGGGGTGAGGAGGGGAGCAGCCTCTTCTCCTTCATGACACGACAGGGCTATAGGAAATGGCTACAAGCTGCACCGGGTGAGGTTTAGGCTAGATATTAGAAAACACTTATTCACAGATAGGGTTATCAAACATTGGAATGATCTGCTCAGGGCAGTGGTGGAGTCACCATCCCTGGGGTGTTCAAGCAGCACATGGACTTGGCAGTTAGGGACATGGTTTAGTGTTTACCCTTCAGTGTTCGGCTGGATGATCTTTGAGGTCTCTTCTAACCAGATACATTCTGTGATTCTGTGATTGTACTGAAAAATACTTTGTGTCAAACATTTTTGAACCTTTGAGACAATTTACATATTTATAAGTGGTTTCATATTTCATGGTTATATCTACTGACTTCATTTATGGACAGTTATTAACTGTCACAACTCCAAGGCACTGAAACAGCTGATTGATGTCACACATGAATGACTCTCTGATAGCAAGTACCATGCATTTTATTCTGCATATTGTCAAGGATACTTCTGAGAGAAGATAAGGAATCTTAAAATGATTTTTACATCAAGAAAGAGGGAAGCATATGAAAGACCTGTTTTATTTTATAAGACCACAGTATTATTCACTTAATTCTTGCAGAGGGGACTGTATTTATTGTACACACACACACACTTTTTTTCTTAATATAACTTTGGTAATTTCCTTCAGGATATTCTTGATAAACATATCTGACAGAAGTTATCCTTGTATTCTCAGGCATAATATGTAATTATCTGTACCAAGTTTAACATGTTTAAGCTCCCTCTTTTTTTTTTTTTTTCTCAGTTTTCAGAGGAAGAAAGTGGTATTCACCATCTATCCAAAGAGAGAATGTGATGGATCATATAATGTACTTGACAGCTATGGTGATGACAGATCTTCAAGATAATGCTGAAAACAGCTCCACTATCTCTCTTCAACTAAACTGTCTCTAGATGCTGTTAGTATGCTGAATACATACAGATTTTATGGTAATGTAGTAAAAAAAAAAATAAATTAACTGTTTTCCTAGGTCTGGCTCTGGTTCCTCAAGTCATATTGCTCCTTACTTACCTTAGCTCTGTAATAAGGCTGCTGGTGAAGCCAATTCCTTGCACTCTTGGCAATTCAGAGGAGTTCCAGTGTAGTCTTAACTTTAGTTTTAATTAGCAGACTTCAGAAATTAATTTATACCTGTAAAAACACACAACATATAATACAATTACTATTTTTTAAAATGATTCCTAATCATAAAGGTCTCATAGAAGACTATTGTCATTAATCATCACATATTCTTTTTCAGATCAGTTTAAGATAAACTTTCAATTCTTTAAGCAACTTGTATTGACTTATGCCTCCCATTTTATTCCTTAAGATTTTAACAGGTTAAGAGTATAAGGCAGTTTTCTACTGCACCTTTTATTACACTAATTTACATATCCTTTTTTTACAGAACTGTGAAATCAGGATTATCATTTCAAGTAAGGTACAGTTTCCAGACATAAAAAATAATTATGAGGCATAGATAAGATCAGGCATTAGATCACCTTTCTTGGATTTGCTTTACTGTGAAATTTACCGCACCCTGAAACTATGTTCCTTGCAATCTATGGTTTTTTAGATAAAATAATTTTTAGAATTCTACTGCATGGCATCAGACTTCTAAAAATGAGATAGCTAATGCACAGCTAATGGAAGAAAGGCTTCAAAACATGGTATAGCAGAGCTTTATACACAGCAGCTGGGAAAGGTCACTGTTGTATGTGGCTGTTTGAAAACCATGTGAAACTGCATTGTCGACATAACTGTTTAAACTCTTCCTAGGCCATCAGATTTAGGATTGAGAAGCATTTTTCTCACATAACAGAGTAGCAAAGATCTGTGTGATGTTGTGATATGTTTGTTTAGTTGTTTCCCCCATTTATGACAACCATCTCTGACAACAAGACTTTAGAAACTGGCAGTCTTTATCTGAAAACACTCAGGCAGGCTTCCAGTGACATTAAAAGCCTTACTTTTGTTAGAGTGTTCAGATTTTCTGTGGCTTGTGTTATGTTTGAGTTTGTAATTGGTGTTTTGTTCTTCCTTCTAGATGATACCTATTCTAACTATAAAATTGTCAGGCTGACATGATGAACCAATCCAGTCACATTTTCCTACTACAAATGTATTTTTGACATCATTTTTGAATATTAGGTAGACAACCAGTAGATCAGATTTAAGCTAATTTCTAAGATTTAAATATTTTTCTTACAAAATTGTATCTTAAGTCAAATATCGTAGATGATTCCTATTTTTCCAGCACAGATAAACAAATTGTTTCAGAACATTCCTTGAAACTTTGGTTGAACTCTCTTCTTATTGTTAATGTTTTCTGACTAGATACTTGTTTTAAATAAGAAGCATCTCTATTTGAGGTCTGTGGTATTGGGTTGGACTTGATGATCTTTGAGGTCTCTTCCAACCTTGGTGATACTGTGATACCATAAAGTTATGGAATAAGTCAAGTTGAATTGGACAGAAAGGAGTCTCCCAGTCCAAATTCCTGCTTAACTCTCAATTATGAGGTCAGACCTGATTGCACAAGGCTATAAACTGTTTAGTCTCGAAAACCTCCAAAGGTGGACAGAGTGGATAAATTCTGTTCCAGGGCTGGAGTATCACAACAAATGTATTGAGTTACCTTGGCTGCCTGCTAGAGACCCACCCAGCAACTTCCTCATCCTTGTTGCTGTAAGGGACCAGAAATACATATGTGGCTCAGCATTGTTGGACTGTGACAGCTGCTTAACAAAATGGAGGAAGAAAATGTAAAAAGCTCATGAGTGAAGATAAGGACAGGAGAGTTTGCTTTACCAACCCCTTCACATGCAAAACAGGCTGGACTTGGGTAAAACTAGTTTATTGACATTTAAAATAGATTTGGCTAGTAAGAAACAAACAAACAAAAATAAAAATTAATACATTCTCCCTTTTCTTCCTTTGTTTCCCCAGACTCAACTTCATTCCTTCACTCCCAAACCCCCACCTATCCCCATGAGAAAGTAGGGAATGGGTGTTGGGGTCAGTCCAGAACAGTTCTTTGCTGTTCTTTCCTCCTCAAGCTTTACCCCTACTCCAGAGTGGGTCCTTCCATGGGCTACAGACGTGCAGGATAACTCTTTTCCAGCACAAGTTTCCCATGGGCACAGCTCCTTCAGGAAATATGTACCTACAGGGAATATGTACCTACTCTTGGATTTTTTTACACAGACTGCAGTGAAATATCTTCTCCACTGTGATCTCTTCCATGGGCTGCAGGCAGTCCTTGCTCTGATGCCAGGAACACCTTATCTACTGCTTTATTTCTGACCTTGGTGCTTGCAAGGTTTTATCTCACACCATTTTTCTTTTTTTTTACCCCACACTCCTCACTGTCACATCACATATTCTAGCTTTTTAAAATCTGTTTCACACAGGCACTATTATCTAGGCTGCTGGGTTGGCTGGACTGATATAGAGCAGCCTGGAGCAGCCCCAGACACTAACCCTCTGGTAGCCCTACTGCTGCTGGAACCTGAGAAGATAAATCCAATACTATGGCAAGGATGATGTGTTCTTCAGTCTTGGAAAAGGGTACAGCAACTGACCAGTGGGGATCTTTAAGTTCCATCTGTGGAGCTTGATACATGTCACAAAAAGCAGGTAGTGGGGGAACTGCTGTGAGCAAGGTAAATGATAGGCTCAACACTGTCAGGTAAAGCAGAACCATAGAACACAGCCCAGGGTTTGAACAGCTGTATTTTCCCCAAACCAAATGTGTGTGGTGTGCTTGTGTAGTCACTCACAAAATTTTAGCTGGACCAGCTGAAAAGTAGACATCCATGGGTCTAGGCCAGAGTATCAGGCAGGAATGGGGTCTATGTTGGTAATCCAGCAGGATTTGAAAGGGTGATGTGCCTGGGATGAGTGGAATTTGTGTGCATCATAAACGTGCATCAAACACTGAGCTGGAAAAGCTTGTGGCTAGGGTATCTGTGAGATGGGTAGGGGGGCTTGGATGTGAGAAGGAGCACTGGACAGACAGAGTTGCTGTACTGCTGCTTGGGAAATCCACCAATGTGCATTTGCTTGTGAAACTGCAGAGTCATATGTGTGTATGCACTAGTGACCACCTGTCTTTACCAGCCCAAGAAGAGGAGAGAGACTTGGCTGCTTGTGCTTATGTCAGTCCTCCATGGAAGTGCTGTTCAAGGCAGAGCCTTTTCTATAGCAGTTTGTGTGACAGGACATGTCAGTGTTTTGCATGTGTGTGTCTGGGAATGTTTCTGCAATTTTGCTAACCTTCACTTCTGGTTGTACCCACAAACAGGAAAGCAGCACCAATGTCTTTCAGCCTGGGTAGAGACTTTGGGTCCTAAGCAGCTGGGCAGGAGGAAGGCCCAGAACTTCTGCAATAGGAGGCTGGTTTCAACTTCCCTATTTAAAATCACTATTTAAGTCATGACTAAATCTGAGTCTAAAAGGGAATCCTATTAAATTTATTTCTTTTTTTTCTTGTGGAAATAATGAGCATAGCATGGTTTTGGCACCACACTTAGGAGAAGAAAAAAATGGCAACAATACATAACAAATGTAGGTCAGCACCTATATAGCTTTAAAATATCTTATCCTCTTTTCAGCCCAATACACTTGTCTATCCTTAACAGCAAGAGGTTCCCCTCTGATTAAGGAGTTTTGAGTAATTAGGTTCAGCTGAAAGTAATTAGCTTCCAGTTGGCAGAACTTAACTAAGTGGCACTGAATAGTGCTGAATTCTGCAGGAAGAAGGAAAAAAAAATAAAGCAAAACCCCAAACCTACCTTCTTTTCAAGTTGTTTATTGTCAGTGACTTTTTGCTCATTGTCTCTTGATTTGTGCACTTGGTACAAGAGGCATTTCAATACTGTTTGGAATCAGTAGAATGTGTTGATTCATACTGGTAGCATACTGCTTCATTTTTACACCAAAGCTTAGTGAGCATGTTCACGTTTTCCTCTCAGCTATGTAAAACTCAGTAACACTCTTAAGAGTTCTCCTAACTGATTTCCTCACAGTAAAGGTTTTATGGTAAAATGTAAGTAGTCTATACTGGATAAGAGGAGAGTATCAGTAAACAGAGATCTGTTAAATGGTTCATTTTACAGTGCTATCTGGGAAGTCTGGCTGCACTTTTCACATATTCATGTTGTAGAATCATAGAATCATAGAATGGTTTAGGTTGGAAGGGACTTCAAAGATCACCCAGTTCCAACCCCCCGCCATAGGCAGGGACACCTCCCACTAGAACAGGTCACTCAAGGACTCATCCAGCCTGGCCTTGAACACCTCCGGGGAGGGGAGCAGCCACAACCTCCCTGGGCAACCTATTCCAGTGCCTCACCAACCTCACTGCAAAAAACTTCCTCCTAACATTCAGTTTAAATCTTCCCTCTTCCAATATAAACCAAATATTCCTCATCCTGTCATTACAAGACCTTGTAAATAATCCCTCCCCAGCCTTCCTGTAGGCCCCCTTCAGATACTGGAAGGCTACTATATGTTGTTGTGAGCATGATTAAATTTCATTTACTTTAAGAACTCTATGTAATGGCAGCTAATTATTTGACTGAGGGAACATTCTTGATGCCAACATACTGCTGGGTTGGTTTTTTTCTTGGTTGGTTGTTTGGGGTTTTTTTTTTAATCTTAGTTGTGTTTATTCTCTTGTTTCATCCAGCAAATAGTGTATCTGTTCTGCTGCTGACATTCAGAAGCTCTGCTTTCTTTTGTGTTTTCTGCTTGCTATCTCTAATTCTACTTTTCAGGTTTAATACTTATTTACTGAGGGGAAATTAGTAAATATTCAGTTATTTTAATTCTGTATGTCTCCCTCTACAAAATCCTTACATCTTTAAAAGGAAAGAAGTAACTTCATAAGGTATCAAGAAAAGATGTAATATAAACTAGATTTTTGTTTAAGTGTTACTCTCCAGAGTGAATAGATAGAGTATCTGACATCAGCAATAATCTAACAGTACTGTATATATTATTTCCTAAGGAAATATTCCTGTCTAAATAGATGTCATAGGAACAGAATTTAACATAGCCTGAATCCTGAATCAGTCCTCTGTCTTCAAGTTTGCAGCTATATGAAGCATGAAGGACCTACTCTGTCATTTTCTTTCTTTCACTTTAGAGTAAAATATCTGTAAGAGTTTTTTATTATAAATCATGAGATTATAGATTCTGAGAAGTTTGAAGTGATTATGTGTAGGCTTTTGTGTACTCTGGGGCCAGTTTGCTTATCATAGAAATTGCTGGGGGGCAGGAAGTGATACTGTAATACTCCATGTCCACGTTCCTTTTAATGAAAGAAACAAAGAAAGGGCCAAGGCATGTACAGCTTTCAGTTATTTAATTGAATCCAGTATCTGATGTTCCTTGATCTTTGTAAACAAAACAATAACTTGAGTAGAAAGTATTCAAATATATGCAAAATCTAATACTCAGTTGGTCTCATCTCATCTTCCGCTGCAGCAGAACAATGTTTGGCACTCTGCACTGAAAAAGTGTAAAGAGAAGTACAGTGCAAAAAATTTATTCATTACTGGCATGTAACAGAAGCCAGATATGTCTATAATTAATTTCTTTCCTCCATTCTGAACTCCATCCTATCTTTTTCTCTTGGTCAGTGTGGATAAAAGTAGGAACCCATCTAGTATCAAAGCATCATCTTCAACTTGAACCTTTCTTTAATGAGACTTTGTGTATATGTTGGGGTTTGGTTTTTTTTGTTACCTCTTTAACACATAATTTTGCATTAACACACACACAATTTTTGATAACCTTCCACAGAGAAGCACCTATGCTCTCAAAACACTTATATCTGGAATTATGAAGCATTTTCTCTTACCCTGAAAAAAAGATTGTGTTCTTTATGCAGCTATTCAGAATACTGCAGCAAATATCACTTTCCTAATGTATCATTTAGATATACTCTTAATCACCATTATGATCACTTTTTGTTTTACTGATCAGCATTGCCATTGCTAGTATGATACACACTCTGTTGACTGCCTGCATTCCTGAATCTTTCTCCTGCCTCATTTTGTGAATTCTCTTGAGAAAAGCTAATTTTGTTCTGTCTTTAAGCCCTATGCTTTTAAAACATCCCAAATCCATGCTTAGAGCTTTTTTATGTTACAATAAGAAAAATAGTTAAAAGTATTTCTCAACAACCACAGCAATAATCCAAGTGAGGACTAGAGATTACAAAGCTAGAGCAAACAAGCAAGCTCTTTGCTACCAGATGCTATTAAAAACCAAAGCAACACATCTCCAGCAGCCAGACATTCTTAATTATGCTTCAAAATTATCTAATTGCAAGTGAATTTGTTTATTTCTTTTGCAGTCACAGCCTTGTTTGTGGGAAAAAAAAGAAATGGCCATATGCATAGACAGAAATACCTGTATATCCATATAAAGCAAAAAATATGTATGGAAAGCTGTATAGATACACAGGTGTGCAAAATCAATAAATTATTTTTGGTATAATTAAAATTTTAAGAATATCATTATTATTAGTCCAGATCAAAATACTTCAAAAAAAGAAAGCACAATGTTTGTTAAACTGTTATATTGTCATAGGCTGAGTTTTAGTCTGCTGCCATTCACAACATCCTGCATCATGCCAGCTTCAAAAATTAAAGTGCTGGCTGAAGCGAAGTATTATGTGGTTTCATGTTCAGGTTCTAACATTCTGTTTTGTTTGCTGCTTCTGGGTTCTAGGTGTTTTGGGAGGTGTTGACACTCTTCAGCTGAGAAGGCAGCAAGACAGGGAGGGAAGTGGGATAATTTTCTGGCTCGGCTTTTAGCTCTCTTGATTCTGTTTGCTGCTTTTTTCCATCAGTGTTTTTTTGCAAATAGGATAAAGTAATTATGCATTTTGTACTACAATTATCTCATTTGCTCAGTAACCTCTTATCTCACTCTGTCTCAACATACATGTGTTGTTTTTCCCTCCATTCTGTGTTGGGCAAAATAGGTTAGCCTACTGGTTTATCATAGAATCACAGAATGGTAAGGTTGGAAGGGACCTCAAGGTTCATCCAGTTCCAAACCCCTGCCATAGGCAAGGACACCTCCCGCTAGCACAGGTTACTCAAGGCCTCATCCAATCTGGCCTTGAATTTAGTTTAACATGTTTGTTTTGATTTAAATCATTACACATATGCACACAACTTCATTTTTATTCCTTCTCCTTTGAGAAAAAAAGGAGAGTTTGTGCATTTTTGTTGCATAAACAGCATATAACTTTTTTGCGTGCGTGGTCAAATTTCTTTATTAGTTTTAGTTTTGACGAAGTCAGTCATTCTCTTAATTCTAGAACTAACAAAAAGTAAAATTATTTCTTCCTCTTTCAGATTTTGCTGCAGTGGGGCTCTTCAGCCTGGAGAAGAGAAGGCTTCGAGGGGACCTGATAGTAGCCTTCCAGTATCTGAAGGGGGCCTACAGGAAGGCTGGGGAAGGATTATTTACAAGGTCCTGCAATGACAGGACAAGGGGCAATGGGCTTAAACTGGCAGAGGGGAGATTTAGACTAGATGTTAGGAGGAAGTTCTTTACAGTGAGGGTGGTGAGGCACTGGCACAGGTTGCCCAGGGAGGTTGTGGCTGCTCCCTCCCTGGATGTGTTCAAGGCCAGATTGGATGAGGCCTTGAGTAACCTGTACTAGTGGGAGGTGTCCCTGCCTATGGCAGGGGGTTGGAACTAGATGATCCTTGAGGTCCCTTCCAACCTTACCATTCTATGATTCTATGATTCTATGATTCAACCTGTTTTTGATTTCTCTAAAACATTTTGGTACAGTTTACATGCTCTACAGAAGTGGAAAGTGCAAAATCTGTAACTTTAAGGAGACTTTTAAAGATTAAGCTCCAAAGACCCAGTTCTTCCCCAAAGAGTAATGTAAGAGTGTTGTGAGGGCTTTATTACTTTATAGGACCACATGTTTTCCAGTTGTAGCTTACGGTTTTCAGGATGTGGGTCTTTTCTGCTGGACTGGCTGTGAGCTTAGGGGCTGGGGCATTCATTTTATTGCTGGCTTCTGCTGCTGCTTCAGGTTTTGCTATGCTTTTCTGATAAACGGGCTAAAATAACTGTACATCACAGCATTTCATTAAACTCCTTATCTCAACCCAGGTTTTATTTTTTGTTTGTTTTTGTTTGTTTGTTTGTGGTTTTGGGGTGTTTTGTTTTTTTTTTTTGTTTGGTGGGGGTTTTGGGTTTTTTTTTTTGTTGTTGTTGTTTTGTTGGGGTTTTGTTGGGTTTTTTTGTTGGTTGGATTTTTTGGGGGGTTGGGTTTTTTTTTTTTGGTTGGTTGGTTGAGGTTTTTTGGGTGTTTTTTTGGTTGGCTTGGTTTGGTTTGGTTTACTTTTCCTCCCATCTATGTGAGAAGGGGATTGCTTGTGAGAGTGGCCTATTTTCAACTCAGACATGTAGTGATGGAGTATCTTCAACAGTATAGGATTTTTAGATGCAGGAGATATTTGAGACATGTAACTAAGGTAAAGAGATGCAGACTTTCCTGAACTTCTCTCCATTTTCTAAGGACACATTCCAGAATATTCATTCACTTCGTGGGTAACAATTAAAAACCTACAGAGAAAAACATGAAATCTAGAAATTTAGAATTTTTATTTGTAGTGTATAGAAAGTGCATTCAAGCCTTGCACCATTTAACAGAAGGGGTTGGTTATGGCCTAGAATTTCCCAGGCAAAGTATGAAATTCCTATTCTACATTAGGTCAGTTCCTAATCACTGCCTTATAGAGACTAATTGTGTTGCACTCTTATTTCTACAAAGTAGAGTATTTTCTTGTGAAATAGTAAATTATATTGTCAGCCAAGTAAAGAATTCCCCAAAGGCAACTGAGCATAATCCACTAATCTAGTACAAACCTAAAAAAAGCTGCAGCATCTCAAAGTTGTTTCATGTAGTAGTGTTGATTTTCTAGCACATCAAATCAAAATATGTTAAAGATTAAATTATTCAACATGTCTTTTTCCTCTAAAAATTAAACAATTTATACTGGAAATTTTTCCCCCCTGTATATCTTTAAAGGATACATTCTTATTTACTTTCCCAGTAATATGGATGTCTGATTTTTTTTTGTTTGCAGTTGCTTTAATAGTTTTTTCAGCTTATGTTGGGATTGACAGTGTGGGTTTTGCTGAAATATCCTACTTTGGCTGTGCTTTCTGGTACTAGTCTTCAGAGAAATCCTGCATAATCAATTCTAAGCAGTCTTTTAAACAAAGAAAATCATACTGAGTAAATAGAATGCATAACTAAGCTCAGTGGATAAGAATTCAAGCATATTCTTTTATTCCTTTTTAAATTGCTATCCTTTTTAAAAACCATCCTGCTGTGAATGAGATACTGTTTCTTTTTTTCTTATAATTTGTCTTCATTCATTACAGCTGCTGTAATTGCAAAGCAAAATGGTTTTGAGTTTGCATTTTTATAATATCTATCGTGCAGAAGACATCAGGGGTTATAAAAACCCAAAACTGATCAGGCTTTAAGGTGTGAAGATGTCAAATGAATATTGTCTATACTGCATCTACATCATCTCTCTATGAAGAAAAAAAAATTATTGTAGGAAGAGAGAAAGGAAATAATTTTGGTGGGAATTTTTTATTATTATTTTTGTCTTGCTTATTTGAATGTTCTGATTGCCAGATGGATTCATAAACAAACTGAGGTTTTCATGGCACTTGCTGTATATAATTATCAGCACTTTATAGTAGTATAAAATTAAATGGATTTATAACATTGAACAACCATTTAAAGAATTAGCAAATGTTTAGTGATTTTTTTTTCTGTTTTAGTCATAGAAAATTACAGTGACAGCTATTGCTGAAACAGAAAACTCCAACCAATTAGAGAAAAAAGAAAACTACTGAAAGGCAATTGAGGGAAAAACAGACAATCAAAAAATACCTTTTGATTATATTTATCCTGAGGATAAATACCTTTTGATGATAATCTTACGTATGTTGAAAAGATATTCATGTGAAAATAGGACTGAATTAAACTACTAGTTAATAGTATTCATTAAAATCAGCTGATATCTAGAAATTAGTTTCTGGATACTGTCAAAGCAAAGACGATGATCACATATCTCCTATATAGGAAAGATTTTAGTTACTGTTGTGATAATGAGAAGTTTCCAGTTGTGTTGTTTCAAAAGAAGTGCAGGCAATAGTTACCTTATGCGGGCAAAAGATTTTTCTGTGATACAACAAAGATTATATCTTGACAAAAGGACACATTTTTAACAGGAAATTCCCTCCAGCAAGAGAACCTTGTGGTTAGTTTCATATATTTAATCTCGAGTCCTACATTTTTTCTCCACAGGTAGCTTCTGATCACTACTTGAAAGAGGAATACTGGAATATTTCTGGTCAATACACATTTGTTGTATTGTAGTACAAGTTTTACATTCATATCATCAGTCTTATTTCATCATGTAACAACAAACATAAGGTCTTTCAGTCATCTGTAACCCAGCTCCAATTTTTGTGTCCCATACATTTTTGTAACAATATTCTTTTTGGTGTCTAGACTATGCTTGTCCATGTAAGTTCACTTTCACTGAATGCAGAAGAAATAATTCTATTCTACATGTAACGTTGTTCCAAAGGAAGAGAGAAGGCAACATTTTACATCTCAGTTGTCTGAATGTACTGTATAATAACAGAATTCATAACGGCCATAATTCATAATGGTCTATTTTCTGTTTTACTGTACACATAAATTTCTGAGGTTATAAATCTTTGATCACCACTTGCTGTTTTCTTTCAGTCCTTCACCATCACCAATATTTATTTTTGCAACTATTCTCTTTTCCTTTAAGTAATTAGCTAATGAAAAGGAACTCATACAAAGTGCTTCAGTCATACCATGTATAATGGCAGTAAGGTTCAAAATTAATATCATTTATTAATGTTAATATTCAGCAGTCTTGCTACTGGACACAATTTTTAATAGTAGCTTCTTTGCAACAGTCATGAAAGGTATTACATAGAAGGAAACTGAGAATCTAGAAGATTTGTGAAATAACTTATCAGCATAAATGAAACCATTAGAAATGGAAAGATGTTCTTGCGGTCAATTAATACTGCTTGCCCACTAGAGAGACTCAAGAAGGGCCTTTCTGTTTAAGGCAGAAGGCACTTGGTGAATTCAATTAGAGAATTTCTTACAGAGTTCTGAAAAGAGGTTTTAAGTATTTACTCACCAAAATTATATCTGAACTTCCCAGGCTAACTAGAGTTTCAAGACAGTGCCCAAACACTTGCAAGGAGTTCTGCAAATGTCTTCTTAGCTGTTCAGGCTTGTAGGTCTTCCTTGTAGGTTGGACTCGATGATCTCTTTGGGTCCCTTCCAACCCCTGACATCCTGTGATCCTGTGTAGTATATAAACACATGAGCATATCCTGTTTGCAAGTTAGAAGGGGACATGGAGGAGACTCAAAGGTGTCAGGCCTTTCTTACCTGTGGTTGCTTCTCCCGTCAGCAGGAGAGAGGGAGAACAGAAAACATGTCTGGGCAAGCCAGGATGTGTTTAGGCCTATTCTGGCCTTCCATGACACCTTCTAGAATGTTTGCATCTCTTCCACTTTTCTCATGAGAAGTGAGAAAAAATTGATAGAAAACTGGATTCTGCAAGAACATATGCTTACTTACACGTGGGAAGATTCCAAGTTCTGATCAGAATCACGATTTATGTGTGTTGGCCACATTCCTGAATATGATTGTTACATTTTATGAAAGTTTTACAGAATTCCTGGAAGCCTGTTGTTATACTTACTTACAAAAGGCACTCCACTTAAAATGTTTGCGGTCATGCAAAGGATAGCAAGTTATGCATACTTGTCATTCAGCTGATGGATGGACATAAAACAGCAGTATTTTTCTAAGCCTTACAACTATACAGTGTGTTGTGAACATGACTTCAACAATGGACTTTAAGTTTAGTGGCAGACCTGGGGTTCTCTTTACTTATGATAGTTTTTATAAGGAGATTCCGGCTATACAAAGATATCTCATTGTCATTGTTCCCTAACCATTTAATCTGCAGGCAGCAAAGCCACAGCTCAGTAAAAAAACACTTGGTAGCTTACAATGACAGCTGAGACAAATTATTTGGTTTAAAACAAAAAGAAAGAAAAATGCTTTATTTTAACAACACATGATGGAATCATAGAATAGTTTAGATGGAAAGGACTCTAGAGATCATCTACTTCAACCTCCTCGCCATGGGCAGGGATGTCTCTCAACTAGACTTGGTTGCACAAAGCCTTATTCAACCTGACCTTGAACACCTCCAGGGAGGGGGCATTCACAACCTCTTTGAGCAGCCTGTTCCAGAGTGTCACCACCCTTCTTCTTAAAATCCAGTCTAAACCTACTCTCCTTTAGCTTCAAACCATTCCCCCTTTTTCTGTCACTAGGCATCCTTATGAAAATTCCCTCTCCAACCTTCCTGTAAGTTTCCTTCAGTTATTGGAAGGAAGCTGTATGGTCCTTCCAGAGTCTTCTCTTCTTCAGGCTAAACAACCCAGCTCCCTCAGCTTACCCTCATAGTAGAGGTGCTCCAGCCCTGGCCAGTGTCACCTGGGAACCTCTTCCCTCATTGCCAGATGTAGTTACTTGGTGCCTGGACTCCAGAAACCAAACTATCAGTAGTGAGGAGGTTACATGCAGGGTTCTACCACTGGACCTAAAAGGTTGAGTAGAAGAGAAATGTTATACTGAACTGTCTTTTGAGTAGTGAAGAGTGGAGGGAGAGCAAGCTTACTGCTGAATTTTTAAGGGAAGAAACTTAAGGTCAGTTCTGTACAGTAGGAGATTTATAAGATTATGTGACATTTTTTGTCTTTCTGAGAAAAATCTGTGTTTTGAATGGAGAATAAATGCATGAAGTATGATTTTACTCTAGCCTCTTATGGCCCATTTGCATGACACAGGTACCAAGTATTGGCATTTCTGCAAGAGTTACTCTGATGTTGGATAAGGAAATTAAAAAAGAAAAAAGAATCTATATGAAATGACCAAAAGTGGTGAGCGGTTGTTTAGTTTTGTTTTTTCTGTTTGTTTGTTTGTTTGTTTTAAACACACAGCTGTTCTGTGAAAATGTGGCTTTATTCAGAGTGAAGCTGTGGATCATGTAAACTCCACATTACTGAGTCTACTATGCTGATGGTCGGATCACTTAGTTTTAGTTTTGCACATTGATATTTTCTTTACTGGTGTACCTTTAATAACTCCACACATACATAATCCTAATTTTATCATCATGATCATTTTTCATAAAAATATCTGTGACTATATGATTTTGAAGGTATTGCTTTTTTCAGGTCAATAAATCTTAACAAACTGAGACACTTTCAAAAAAATCTTTAAGATCCGAAGCCTCAGTAAATATCAATCTTTACTTGAGCTTTTACTCACCTGTCTATTTAGGAGTTACACAGTACACCAAAGGCAGATGTTAAACCTGTATGCATATACGCATAAGGTGATTTCACTATAATACATCTCTCTGCCATACAGTCATCAAATGTAAAAGGAAACCATGTAATGCTTTATTTTGTTGTTAGCAAAACAGCTTGGTAGCTTTAACAGAATAAAACAACATTCCTATAGATCACTAGAAACTCTCTAAAGAATAATATACATGAAGCAACAGCTGTTATGCTAGCTAAAATATGCCTTTCTTTTGCATTGCTCTTGTTTGATTGAGGAAATTAGTTTGGCAGAACAAAGTCTATTACTCCATGAATGTATAATGATAAATTAAGTACTGTGGCTTGGTTTAAAAATTAAAAAAAAAAAAACCAAACCAAACAAAAAAACTCCAACTCATTTTCTCTGAACACCTTTGGAAGGTTTATCCATAAAAGTTATGAACATTTTAATTAATAAATGGCACATTGCATCAAGTTCAGAATCTTGAAATATGAAAACACTACTTTACACATATGCATATAATACATCATTTTGAAGTGAAAATGAGCACAGCCGAAGGTATCTTTCATCATTATGGCTGCACTTTTACATCTAAGTGCATTCCAAACAGGGGGATTAGAGAACCCTAGAAAAGTACAGGGTAAAAAAAAAGAAAAACAAAACCAAAAAAAGTATAGACTTCTTCTAGTCATACCAAAGATAGATGTGTTGCAAAATTAAAAAAAAAAAACAAAAACCAAAAACCAAAAACAAATAGGATTTGTTGCTTGCTTTTTGCTTTTTGTTGTTGTTTGGCTGTTTTGTTTTGTTTGCTTGGGTTTTTTGACAGAAGTATTTAACAACTCATAGTGCTTATCTTGATCTGTCTTCTGAAGCTCATGGAGGTGCTTTAATTTTCCTGTATTTGTATTAGTAATTCTATGCATATTACTTCGTATGCTTCCTATAACCATAAGCTACTATTTTGAGTGTAACACTGTAGCCTACAGGGAATCTTTAAGGAGTTACAAATAGATATTTTTTTTTTAATTGCACACTGAAATGGAGCCTAACAATGTTTCTCTGGTTTTGCAGCCTCTAAGCACTGATCTCCAACTGTTTTCTAAAATTGCTGAATCCTGCATTCATGGAAGTGTTTCATTGGCTTCTAATGCTAAATACCAACATGAATGGGATTGAACTACGAAGTAATTGATATGCTTGGCTTCTGTGAATGTGGATTCAAATCTCACTTAGTACCAATGTTCACAATGATGCTTTGCCCTAGAATATATTTTCCTAAGGCTTTTTAGCTTTAGGAATTGAAATAATTTTACTTTAAAAATGTGAAACAATTTTATTTGAAAGAATGCAGTAATAAAACTAAACTTCAAAGTTATCATGATAGCTCTTGGAACTTCAGTCAAATGTTATAGTGCAGTGAAGGAAATGCATAGTTTTAATTTATTAATATAACAGTAAATTAATTTTTAGTGTCCCCTTAGGTTTACACCCACAAGTACAGGAACAATTTTGTTTACTCTTTCAATTTGAGAACTATTGATTTCCTTTAGGAGTTCATCCTTGTTGACTGAGAATGAATCCATTTAATTCGCATTGCAATCAACATTTGTCTTTATAAAATACACTATATTTTTCTTTTGACAAAGAGACATATTTCAGTTTTGGTTACTGATACCACCTTCAACTTAAACATAGACAATAGGCCTTGAGTGACCTGTGCTAGTGGGAGGTGTCCCTGCCTATGGCAGGAGGTTGGAACTAGATGATCCTTGAGGTCCCTTCCAACTTTACCATTCTATGATTCTATGATTCTAATATACAACAGCTTTACCCCATTTTGAAGCACAACTGTAGTGATGGCTGGACCTATCTTAATACCATGTAAACTCGAGTGGAAGGAATGCTTGGTTTATTATTTTCCATTAGGTGTATTTACTGTGCTTGGTTTATTATTTTTCATTAGGTGTATTTACTGTACTAGAAAGATGTTGAGGTACCAGGGGGTGGCCAGAGAAAAGTAATGAGGCCAGTCAGGGATTTGGAGGGAATGTCACATAAGGAGTGGCCAAGGGTCATAGTAACTGGGTTACAATTGGACTCAATGATGTTAAGGTCTTTCCTAATCTTGAAGTGTATGGACTGCCAAGTTCCTCTAGACAAGAGTGCTGCATAAAATTTACCTATAGTATTTAGTCTAGATTACCTGTGGAACTACATGTAGGCCAACCTTATTTACTTGTACAGTGTCCCAAATGACCTTCCTGTGCAATCTCTTTCTTCTTCACAGTGTATCACTAGAATTAAAAAGAGCCCCCCAGCCTTGATTACTACAAGAGAAACAGTGAGCACCACAAGCCATCACTTTGGTATTTGCACACATTGTTCTCTCTATCTTTGTTATTGTTACTGCTGCTTATCTATCTTTTTCTATTTGTACTATGGGATCCTATCTCCTAGTGTGAAATACTGTTTTACCAAAAATGAATCATACATTAAGGAAAAAAAAAGTCTTGCCAATGTCATGCTTTTATGTAAGAGACAGATGTAAGAAGTGGTGGGATATTCTCCCCTGCTATTAGATAAATAAAAGTGCTTTACAGTAGAGATCCAAAGCAGATGGAATGTCTCTTGCCCAGGAAATGTTGCTCAGACATTCCTACCTGTAATGGCAGCAGGAGACAGATGGAATCTACAGATGATTTCTCTGTCAAATTTTAGCAAGGCTTGAATGTCTTGTATAAAGTCAGATTTCTCTAAATTTTAATCACTTACCCAAATGCTCATTCTTTTGTTCCCCCACACTATCCTATAGAAAAATTTTCCAAGCATCAATGAATCAAGTAATAAATACTTAATGGAGCTAAAAATATCGTTAATTTTAATCTGACAAATGGTAAAACATTTTTGAAAATTTAGATCAAGGAATTAGAAATAATAAGCTTTAATCCATGTTAAAAGATGACTTTTAGGAAACTTTCAGTATGGCTGCTATTAGCATGAATAATCAGACTTGTCTCAGATTTGGCTTTTGAGGTTTTTTTCCTACTGTCATATTGCAGTCATAGAATGGTAAGGTTGGAAGTGACCTCAAGGATCATCTAGTTCCAACCCCCTGCCATAGGCAGGGACACCTCACACTACTACAGGTTACTCAAGTCAATATATTATTTTACATGCTTTGCTTAATTTAATCACAAGATGCATTAATTACTTTTATCTCTTCTGACCAAAATCTAGACCTTTGTTGATTATGTCTATTTTGCAAGTGAACAAATTATTTACTAATGAGTCAGCTAGAAAAATGAATCCATTTTTGTGTTAGGACAGGTTAACATGGTATGTAGCAGAACGGGTTAGCTGGGAAATGGTCCATTGTTGGCCCATGAATATTTTTGACTGCATAGGCAGAACACACTGCTGCAAGAGAAGAAAGTGGCAGGAGAAAGTCTTGAAGGCAAGGCTGATTAGGAAATCGTGCAAGGATAATTGGGAAAACAACAGGTAGAACTTTAATACCCCCACAAGTTTCTGTGGCCATTCTAAACCTAGCAGATATATGCTGAGGAACCTTCAATGATATATGTAGAGATGGAGTTTGGCACCTCTTGCCCCAAGTTGTGGCCAAATGTGCAAGGACAGGAGCTGGACCACCATATAATAAAAGGGGAGACCCCTCCCCAGGAACTCAGGCAGTTTCGATAGAGGACCCGCTGCAGAGCCCTTCTGCCCTCCAACCCAGCAACATCAGCCCCCAGCTTGGTGTCATCTGCAAATTTGCTGATGACTGACTATGCCCTCATCCAGATCATCAATGAAGATGTTAAAGAGGATGGGGCCCAGCACTGATCCCTGGGGGACACCGCTAGTGCCCGGCCTCCAGGTGGATGTGGCACCATTCACCACCACTCTCTGGGCTCGGCCCTCCAGCCAGTTCCTGACCCAGCACAGAGTGTTGCCATCCAAGCCACGAGCTGACAGCTTAGCCAGCAGTTTGCTGTGGGGGACAGTGTCAAAGGCCCTGCTGAAGTCCAGGGAGACCACATCCATAGGCCTCCCCACATCCACCTGGCAGGTCACCTGATCATAGAAGGAGATCAGGTTGGAGAGGCAGGATCTGCCCTTCCTAAATCCATGTTGGCTGGACCTGAGCCCTTGGCCATCCCTCAGGTGTGCAGTTATTGCCCCCAAGATAATCTGCTCCATCATTTTTCCTGGCACTGAGGTCAGACTGACAGGCCTGTAGTTCCCAGGCCTGTTCCCAGTACCATAGCAGATAAAGATTTTTCAGTTTTCATTGCCATTAGGATATGCTTCTTCATTTACTGTGTTTAAGATAAATATTTTCCAGTGTCTGTTGCCCTTATTTTTGTGTCATTCTAGACATTAGAAGGTGAAGTAAGCAACAACAAATTGATCAGATTTCATATCTGTATATTCCATAAATGACAGTTCCTTCCTTACAGAAAGCTTATCTCAAAGTCTGTGAAAGTTAAAAGCACTATAAAAAATATTCCAAAAATAAATATTTCCTATGTCTAAATTATTTATATTACAGAAGTAACTTACCAGTGAAATTCTTAAAGAAGTTAGAAGAAAGAGAGAACAATTGCTAATGACAGTAGCGTTCCATATTAGGAGACCCTTTAGTCATTTTGATGTAGAATTTTCCTTCTAGAGATGCAATTGTTTTGAGATCCAAAATGCTAGAAATGTATTAACTTTAGTTGTATTGTTTAAAATCACATTCTGCATTCACTAATCAATAGACTACAATACAATCTACACTAACAAATCATCTATAAAGATCACTTTGTATGATTTTCCTACTTGAACTCTGAATTTTATGGGGTTGGTTTACATTTGAAACTGTTAGGAATGAGAGAAACCAGCATATCACTTATTCTTAGCCTAGTAAAAACCTTTAAAATCAAATTGAAATGCAACAGTCCAGTTAAAATGGTAGTCACAGTCATGGTATGAATGAGTACAAGAAAAGCTATATAATATTAATACACTTTGGAAATACTATGCAAAAACCCCAACTTTCTAATATCTACCCCTTTCTGATGGTGCTGTGCTTATCCTCCAAGTGTCCCTCCAGCTTATGAGACCAATGGTGTCACCCACCCCCTAGCTGAGAGGTGTTGGGCTGTCACAGCAAGTCTTGAACTCATTCTGAGAGAAATGTAGTGCTACTGGTAGCTCCCTCATCTGCACTGTTGGAATCTGCTTGGATATCGTTTTGTTTTCTCACCCAGGGGTGATGCCTTCTAGCTGCTCCCAGCTGAGTGTGAGGGTGGTCCTACAACCTTCTCAGACACAGTCCCATTACAGTCTGTTGTTGATTGAGGGCAATAACCCCTGGATTTACCAGACCTTTCCCAGAGAGACTGGCAGAACTCAGAATCAGGCAGGGAAGGCAACAAACACTTGGTCCTGAGGCAGGAGCTGAACCTAGCTTAGCCCAGCTCCAGCCAAGGTAAGCCCAGACTGGCTCTGTGATCTATGCTTTGTAGAGTCCTATATTAGGAATGACAAGAGTCACCAGGCTACAGATGGACTTTGGAAACTCTTAACAAATTAATCTACCTATTTCCAGTAATTTCAAATGTACACTGCCCATAAACCCAGCACAACCAAGCTGTAAATAAATTCTCTTGATTTGTTTTTTTTTTTTTATCTTAGCAGTTACTTCACTGCTTTTCTGTTGACTTTTTTCTCCTGGCAGAAAAGATAACTTTTTAAATAAAAAATGATTGATTTGTCAGAAAAAAATCCAGAACCTAGAGTTGAAAACCAGTGAGAACAGGGGCTGACAGAAAAAAAATTATTTTAAGGTGAAAAGCAATTGCAACAAAGGCAGCACACACACACACACACACAAAATGTACACCACAAAAAAAAGCTACACTTTTAAACTCACCAGCATGCTTCAACAGATAATTTTAAAACTAGCTTCACTATATTGAAACTAATAAAAGTATCTCTTTCTTAACTAAGTTTTTTGCACTTTCTTGTTGCTAAAACCAGTGCCTGTTTTTTGAAAAAAAAAAAAATACTTGCAAGAGCATGATTTCATGTATTTATTTAATTTTCAGACTTATTTTCTGGTTCCCATTAAAAAAAAAATATTTAAAAAAATTCTTCAGCAGAGACTTAAAATAAATCCTGTTAAAACGTAATTGCTAAGAAGCCCTTAGCAGGTAACACCTTCAGTCCATACTCTTTAGTAGCAAATCATCAATACAGAGCTAATTTTTCTGATTCTTGAAATAATTTCAATGGAAAGATTATATTTTAAATTCCAGAATGACAAACAGGGACAGATTTAGGACCTTTTGGATTCTGTCAAATAAAAACAAGTTATTAAATACATTAAACAGAAATGTCTGAATGGTTATACTTATCTAGGATGAGACTTTGCTTCAGTCTTTACCATGCAGAGAAGCAAAGTCTTAAAGACAGTCAAGCCTATCTCAGGTATGAGCACTCAGTCACAGTGCTCTCTCAAGAATTCCATTCTGGAATTAAAATGCCATACCATTAATTTTTATGCTGTAAAAATGCTGAGCAGTTCTGCTTCCAACTTACCTTCATCTCTTCCTGGTTATATTCATATCTGAAATGATTTCTACAAGTGTTAACTTCGAAGGCCAGGTTTCTGATCTATCAAAATCTAGCAACAGAATGAATATCATTGTGCTATATCACATGGTATCATCTCTTTAGAGGAGAGCGAAACATGCTGAGGGAGATCTCAGAAAGGGATTTAGGGAATATTTTGCTGAAGCCATCACACTATTATAACATCAATTAAACTTTGGAATTCAATTGCCACAGGATGAAAGTAAAAAAATACGAATTAAATTAAAAAGCAATTAGAGATATCTATGTCTCTAAAATCATTCCAGACCTTTTAAAAAGAAGATATAAATAGAAATTTTAACTCGGGATATGCCAACACTGCAAACTCTTGGAAGAAGAAAGAGTATACTGGGCAGAAGATGAGTCTATACAAAACCCATTTTTATAATTGTTTAAGCATCTACTACTCGCCACAGTAAACACAGAATGCTTTGTTTGATATTTGTCCTTATTTAATATAACCACTTCTAAAAGTTACATTTAATTTCTCAAAGAATTTATTACATTCCAAGCAGTGAAAAAATTGCATATATGCAATAAAGTTCACATCAGAAGCAGCCTGTGCTTGTCCCTTATCTGTTCATGTCACTGAGTTGTTTCAGGCATACTTTAAGTATGAAAAGCAGTGAAAAAATTGCATATATGCAATAAAGTTCACATCAGAAGCAGCCTGTGTTTGTCCCTTATCTGTTCATGTCACTGAATTGTTTCAGGCATACTTTAAGTATGAAAAGTTTAACTTAGATGCTTTTTTTTTAAAAAAAAAAAAAAAACCAAAAAAACAGGAGAATTACATTCAACAAGGGCAATAAGATTCTGAACCTAGGGAAAGAATAACGCCACACACCAGTACAGATTAAGGGTTAATCTGCTGGAAAGCAGCTCAGCTGAGAAGGAGGTGGCACAGTCCTAGTGGACAAAGAGCAAACTATGAGCTAGTCATGTGCCTTTGTGTTCAAGGCCAATTGTATCCTATGGTGCATTAAGAAAAGTGTGGTCAGTAGGTTAAGGAATGTTCTCCTCTCCCTCTTCTCTGCTGTAATGAGGCCACGCTATAGTATTGTGCCCAGCCGTGGGTCTCTCATTTCAAGAGAGGCAAGGAACTGCAGGAGGGAGTTATGGGGAGGACTACAAAGATGGTTAGAAGACCAGAGCATCTCTCTTAAGAACAGAAACTGAGAAATCTGAGTCTGTTTAGCCCAGAGAAGAGAAGACTGAGAGGAGATCTTATTAATGCTTATAAATACCTAGAGAGCAGGTATTAAGAGGGTGGGGTTAGTCTTTCAGTGACAAGACAAGGGACAGCAGACACAAACTTAATCACAGGAAGTTTCATCTAAACATGAGGAAAAACTGTAATTTGAGGGTGACAGAGCTCTGGAAGATGCTGTATGTATAGCTTGTGGAGTATCCTTCTCTGAAGAGATTCCAGACCTGCCTGGGCAACCTGCTCTAGGTAAACCTTCTTCAGCAGAAGGATTTGACTAGATAACTTCCAGAAGTCTTTTCCAACACCTGCCATTCTGCAAATCAGTGAATTTGTGAAAAAGAGGACTTTTAAAAAGGTATTTATGGTTTGGCTAGGATTTCTGAAACTTAATCTGAATGAGTGCTACAACAAAAAAACATTCTTAGAAACTCTGATAAATAGTACAATGAACAAAGTAAGTAGACTGAAACCCAGTAAACCCAAGATATTTGCAAAAGGCAACTTGAAATTCAATAAACTAGATAATTTAACAACCTAAGCAGTACTTAGATAATTTAACAACTTATGCAGCGCTTACCATTTGGGTTCATATTAAATCAAAAACACACATAGCCCAAAACTTTAAAAGCAATCTGCTATAAATTTTACTCTGAAGTGTCAGTTACTGCTCTGAAGTCTGAAGCTACCTGGTGACAACACTGGAACCACAAAGGAAACAAAAGGTAGATGATGGACTCGAAAGATAGGCAGTAACACAGCTGGAAAACATATCTAAAAAGTAGCCCACAGCACAGGAAGGACATGGAAGTGTTGG
>VWZE01016324.1:227952-241250 GCA_013396675.1 Eubucco bourcierii | reverse complement strand
TCAGAGGGCTGGAGCAGCTCTGCTATGAGGACAGGCTGAGAGAGTTGGGGCTCTTCAGCCTGGAGAAGAGGTTTTGAGGGGACCTGATAGTAGCCTTCCAGTATCTGAAGGGGGCCTACAGGAAGGTTGGGGAAGGATTATTTACAAGGTCCTGCAATAACAGGACAAGGGGCAATGGGCTTAAACTGGCAGAGGGGAGATTTAGACTGGATGTTAGGAGGAAGTTCTTTACAGTAAGGGTGGTGAGGCACTGGAACAGGTTGCCCAGGGAGGTTGTGGCTGCTCCCTCCCTGGAGGTGTTCAAGGCCAGATTGGATGAGTCCTTGAGTAACCTGTACTAGTGGGAGGTGTCCCTGCCTATGTCAGGGGGTTGGAACTAGATGATCCTTGAGGTCCCTTCCAACCTTACCATTCTATGATTCTATGAGTATTAACTCCAAAACGTAAGAGATTCCACAGCTAAGCAGCAAAAAAAGGGCTGCAAAAAAGGGCTGCATACACCTGACCTGAGTAATGCTTGGATTTGGGCATGAAAAGCAATTTTTGTACTTTTACAACTAGCTTAGCAAAAAAGTGTTTGCAAGACCACCATGGCTCCTAGTATCTTAATTTATCCTGGAAGAATCTTTGCAAGAGGTCATTAGAAAGCAGTATATGTTTTCCTAAGCAATATTCCCATAGCTGGCCACTAAGACTGAAACATTTGATTGTTTCTACCTGGAAAGCACAGTTAAGACTTAGTGGCTGGATTTTTCTCTCCCACACTATTATTATGGATCAACATTCAGATTTCTAATACTCTGAATTTGGTTCTAAAAAGACACAACCCTCTAAGAGCAGAAATTGCCAGAAAGCCAAAACCTATATCCACTCAATAATTAATTTAGGCACTGCTAAAGGGGGACAAGCATTCCAAAAATCTTCTGATCCTTGCAATTTCATCCAGGAACATCCATGGTGTCAGCTTTCCATTGTTCTGAGGGGTTAGATAGTCCCCACACTTACTAAGAAGAAACTACCAGTCCACTATCTCAAAGAGAATGGTCCATAGATATTTCACTGTTGCCTGTTTGATTTGCAGACCTGAGGAATATGGATTACTTCTGTTATCTGCACAAACAAGCTCTACAAAAATCTTGGCACTCAGTCAACTTTTATCTTGGGGTCCTCAAACTGCACTGTTAGGCAATACAGAGCACATATCATAGAAACAGATTTTTTTGTCAGATGTTCAACGTGTATTGGGGAGCATGCCAAACACCCCCAAAATCACCAATTTAAAACAACAAACCATCCCCTCTGTGCTGACAGGAACAAATGACTATATTCCAAATGAATGACTGCAGATCACAGATCCTCAGTATGAACACTATACAATGGATGAAAAAGTACTCTTCAAATTAATTCTTTCTAGTAACTCCATGCTCTGAAGCAAAGAGAAGAGGCTGAGTACAAATAAACTGCATCACCAAATAATACAAATAAGTTTAGAAAAGCACATAAAGTGGTACAATCAAAGAGGGATTCATTGTTTAACAACTGGTAGCACCAAGGCAGGAGATGAGTTCAAAACTAAACTTCTGCAATTGGTCAAATGGTGCAGCAGTACACTCAGCTTCTAACAACTCCAAGATCTGGTTCCTAGGCGATGACCTTCCAGAGGCTGAATGCGCTGCCGAGGTGATGCATGCATCTTTTGGGGCAAAGATAGAAGTAGCTGCAAAAACACAATGTGTTTTGCTAGCCCACCCTAGAAGCAAAACTGATTTCTGTTCTTCCACAAACCACACAGAAGGTCTAGCACAAGCATTTCAAAGAACTCTTCTGATCACTCTGTAATTATTCCTTTTTGAGTGACCCCATTCCGTAACATGCCAATTCATGAAAAGACCTTGAAAACACCTCTGAAACTTGGTAGTAGGCTACACAGACCTTAGCATTTGAACTAGGAGTTATTTTTCTTTTATGGATTACAGCAGTTAAAAAAGAAACTTTCATATACAAGCTAATTGGAATGAAATTTGTCTACATTTTTTTCTCTTTCCCCCTTTCCCCCCCCTCCCCCCCTGCTGCTTTCTTTTGTTTTTATATTGGGGATTTTTTTTTTCCTAAACTCAGTTGAAAAACTCAGCATGTTCACTTACAGTCCATCACCCTGCCTGACAAACAAAAGAAGCTGCGATTTTGCCTTTGTGACTCTCTAATTTCCTACCTTAGAAATTATTATGATGTCAAAAAAAAAAGTAATATGAAATAATAATATAAAATTGAGCACTAGTAGCCATTAAAAGTTCTAAAAACCTACCACCTTGATTAAAAAGCACCAAACCATCCAAAAATAACACTGATGGTAAGAGGGCACAAAATCAAGCAGAAGTAATGAAATATTTATCTACTGAAGTTCATCCCTTGGCAATTTCTTTTAAAGCCTTTAAAATACACTCTTAACAAACAAGTAACACTTGAAAATAAAATCTGCAAGCAGCCACATCTTAAATTTAACTTCTGTTGGAGCCATGCCATTATCTATACTATGTACATAATGATTTCAAACCTATAGGGTCAGAACCTACTAGAAACCACTTCCCTCCCCTCATTTTGCAACATTACAGAGAAACATTAAACAGAATGATTCTCTCACTGCTGTATCCAACTTTAAATACACTGGACACTAAAATGGCAAATTGTTCAAGAAAATGTTTTCCAAAATAATCTTCAACTCTCTATCTGGGATCTCCACTGTTTCATTAGCAATAAGGCAAGCAATCAGATGTCTGATTTCTATGCTGCAGTGTTTATAATGTTATCTTCACACACACACACAAAAAAGACTCACACAGCCTCTAACCTGTTTCCACATGGTCAAGGGGTTAAAATTCTCAGAAGTAATAAGAATACATAATCTGATCCCTGCATGCATTAACATATATGTCTCCTTTGCATACTGGCTCTATGTGTTCCTTACCCCATATTAAATAAAAAATATTATGAAAGCAGAGTAATTGTAAATCAGTATCTGTTTGATTCCATTTGCTGAATGCAGCCGAGAATGTCTTCAATAAAGTTACTTGTTGCCTCTTCCACTAAGAGCTTCCCAGATAATGTTTGCAATTCACTCATCTTTCATTCAGCATCTTTCAGTGGTTGTACCTCAGTTTCATAGACCCCAGCCCTCAAAAAGAACAACACACCACATCACCTGGTTGACTCTCAAAAGGTGGTTCTCTGGTCCTTCTGCAAAGGCACAGGGTATAGTCTTCTATCACAGAATCACAGAACCCTAGAGGTCAGATGGGACGTCCAGAGATCATTGAGTCCAACCCCCCTGCCAAAGCAGGATGCTCTAGGGTAGTTCACACAGGAATGCATCCAGATGGGTTTTGAAAGTCTCCAGAGAAGGAGCCTCCACAACCTCTCTGGGCAGCCTGTTCCAGCGCTCTGTCACCCACACTGCAGGCAATGACCGTATCATTGTTTCTTGTGATATTAAATAAGATATTTGGCAGTGGAAACATTTTTCACGCAGTTACAAAACTGGATAACAATCGTTCAGGTGATGGTCATTATTTTCAATCAAAACCTGCCTGAAAGAGGAATTAAAAAGCCAAATAGTATGTCTTGTATGTACAAGTATGTTTGTATGTAAGATCCTGCACCTGGGTAGGCACAATCCCAAGCACAAACACAGGCTTGGTGTTGAATGGTTGAAGAGCAGCCCTAAGGAAAAGGACCTTGGGGTCTGGGTTGATGAAAAGCTCAACATGAGCCTGCAGTGTGCACAGGCAGCCCAGACAGCAACTGAGTCCTGGGCTGCATCAAGAGCAGTGTGGTCAGCAGGGCAAGGGAGGGGATTCTGCCTTTTTGCTCTGCTCTTGTCAGACCCCACCCGGAGTACTGTGTGCAGTTCTGGAGGCCCCAGCACAGGAAGGATATGGAACTGTTGGAGCGAGTCCAGAGGAGGCCACAAAGATGATCAGAGGGCTGGAGCAGCTCTCCTATGAGGACAGGCTGAGAGAGTTGGGGCTCTGCAGCCTGGAGAAGAGAAGGCTTCCAGGAGACCTTACAGTAGCCTTCCAGTATCTGAAGAGGGCCTACAGGAAGGCTGGGGAGGGACTATTTACAAGGACTTGCAATGACAGGACTAGGGGCAATGGGTTTAAACTGGCAGAGGGGAGATTTAGACTGGATGTTAGGAGGAAGTTGTTTGCAGTGAGGGTGGTGAGGCACTGGCACAGGTTGCCCAGGGGAGTTGTGGCTGCTCCCTCCCTGGAAGTGTTCAAGGTCAGGTTGGATGAGGCCTTGAGTGAGCTGTACTAGTGGGAGGTGTCCCTGCCTATGGTAGGGGGTTGGAACTAGATGATCCTTGAGGTCCCTTCCAACCTTACCATTCTATGATTCTGTATTTTCCTACTGAATGAGCAGGCAATATATAAACACCAGCTATGTGACTGCATCAATACGCTCTCGTGGCACAGAGGAACAGAGCTGAAAGTGTAAAAATTAAGTACTCCAGTTTTAAAGATTTTAAATTTCATTATTAGGAGCATAACACAGGAAAAATAGAGTACTGGCTTATTTCCAAGTAAGCAAAACAATTATATTGTTGCATGAAATTGGTACTGCCAAAGTGGGTATGTTCTTCACTAGCAAAGCCAACACTACAGTCAGATATTTAAGTGTATGTCTAGTTCTGTAATTGGGGTTTTCTGTTCAAACTTCCCCAATCTGGCTTAAAAAAAATAAATTCAGAAGGAACTCTTTCAACAGAATCTTTTCATTTCCAGGTAGTTTGCTAATTGGTTGTTGTATGTATTTTAAGTGCTACAAACAAAGGTCATATGGTATCAGTCTGATCCCCAGCTGGATGAGTTATGCATAGCTAATACCACATATGAGTATAGCCTAATATTTGCATTACCTTTAAGCAGGCATAGAAACCCAAAGTGTACAAACCTGGAAATATTTACAGAGATTTTCTTGAGAATGTTCCTACAAAGTGAGTAAGACAGGGACATGGAAACAGATGAAATTTGTTAGCATTCCCAAATAAGTATTTGGAAAGCTTTCCCCATTTAAGTTATACTATTTCCAGAATTAGCAATCACACCAGAACAAAGGAAGTCTCCATTCTTTTTGTATAAGCTGAAGCTGAATGTATCATCTATCAACCCAAGCAAACCAACAGGTATGTCACAATCCCAAGTTTTTAGTTTGGAGTAATGACCATTACCTATCCATGCAAAAAAAAATCACTGTTACAGAATCACAGAAACATTCCATTTGGAAAAGACCCTCAGGATCATCAAGTCCAACCAACAATCCTACTCTACAAAGCTCACCCCAAGCACAACATCTAAATGACCTTTAACCACATCTGGGGTTGGCGACTCAACCACCTCCCTGGGCAGCTCATTCCAAAGCCTGAACACTCTTTCTGTGAAAAAAAATTCAACCTAATGTCCAGTCTAAACCTACCCTGTTGCAGCTTGAGGTCATTCCCTCTTGTTCTATCACTAATTACACCTGTGAGAAGATGCCAACACCAACCTCTCCACAACATCCTTTCACGTCTAAGGCCATACTGGGCATACTAGCTCAGATCAAAAGTCTATCAAATCTAACATGCAGTATCTAGTAAGAACCAGTATTAGATGTCTAGAGAAGGAGTCTGGCATACTGTCTGCTCACACATCTTATGGTGGGTTACTCAGTAACTCCAATGCTCTCATTTAATTTTTAATGCCAAAAGGTATGTCTTCTTTGAATTTGAAAATGTTACTGAAACTAAGCAATCTTCTGGCTTCCATAGTATTCTGTAGCAGTGATCTCCATGGTGTAATAATACCTTGTGTGGAAAAAAATCTCTTGCTTTTTAATCTCTTATTCTGTAGATTAATTTGATGTCGCCTGATATATACTATAAGCAATGGTGTGTAACTGCTTGACACTAATCTTCTTGATATGCCACCTCATTTATATAGCCATCTCTCTATATATCCCTTCTCTCTATTCCTAGCTGAAGAATTTCTGTCCATTACCTAGCTATGACTTTTAGCTTGAAGAGGAGAAGACTGAGAGGGCATCTAATAAATGCCTCTAAAACTCTGAGGGCTGGGTATTAAGAAGGAAGGCACAGCCTCTTCTCACTTGCACCCTGTGATAGCATGAGGGGTAGTGGTTACAAACTACAACACAGGAAGTTCCACCTCAACATCAAGAAGAACTTCCTGACTTTAAGGCTCACAAAACGTTGGAACAGGCTCCCCAGAGAGGTTTTGGAGCCTCCATCTCTGGAGACTTTCAAGACCCATCTGGATGCATTCCTGTGTGCAATAGAATCTAAGATCCTGCTCTGGCATGGGAGCTGGAATCAAAGATCTCCAGAGGTCACTTCCAACCTGTAACATCCTGTCATCCTGTGACCTGAAATTTCATTATCAGTAGAACTGTGTTGAGGCTCTACTGTACTTTTCACAGAACCATCACAAAATACTGAAGAGTCATAAACATACATAGGTAGAAAGATGATCTATCTCAATCCTTATTCCTTTCCTACTAATATCTAAAGTCTGATTGTCTTTTCTGGCTGCTGTTGAGTTTGTGCCTTGTCCTTCAACCAAACAAGAACACTTCCTCATCACTGGGAACAGAAAGGCAGAACTAATTTTCTGCCAGGTGCCTCACTTTATAACTATCAATATACATATCAACATACAATATATACAATATACTCACAATAGTGAGTCTCATCTGTCAGTTCAGTGCTCAATTGCTTGGTACCCCAAAACACTGCTGAAGTAATTAATTTATCTCTCTGTTTTACTGTCTTGCACATTTTAGTATCACTAATAACTCTGTCAGTTCTTTCTCTTTGTATTATAGATCACCTGCCAATATAGAATCATAGAACGGTAAGGTTGGAAGGGACCTCAAGGATCATCTAGTTCCAACCCCCTGCCATAGGCAGGGACACCTCCCACTAGTACAGCTCACTCAAGGCCTTGTCCAACCTGGCCTTGAACACCTCCAGGGAGGGAGCAGCCACAACCTCCCTGGGCAACCTGTTCCAGTGCCTCACCACCCTCACTGGAAAGAACTTCCTCCTAAGGAATATGTTGAACACCACAGAGAGAAGGCTGTGGGACACCACTGCCTGAGTTTCCTCCACTGTGAAAAATCAACTGTTCTTCCTCACCCTTTATCATCTGGTTTTCACCTACTTATGAAAGTACCTTCTCTCTTTTGCACAGTAGCTTCCATTGTTTTAAAAACCTTTGCTGAATGGAAGTCTATGAAATCTTCTCCATACATAGTAAACTTGTTAATTGTGCTTAATTAAAGAGCGGTTCAAAGTTGCATACATCAAGAAAAATGCTATCAATTAATTAAGTGAAGGGTACGAAGTGCAGCTGTAACTTCGAGACACTGACTAGTATTTATTTCCCTTCATATATAACCACACAAATTCCTTTTCAGCCTCCAAAGAGATTTCAGCCACACAGCCTCAAGATACAGTGTATGAATGCATAAATTTTTAAATTTATTTATCCTAAAGAGAACCTTTGCTGACACCTAGCAGATAAATGATTAATTGCACTTCTAAGTGTCCTTATGGAAGGCCTACCTCTGGTAGTTCAGAACACAAAGTTAGATGTTTATCCAGATAGAGAATCGATGGCACTCATATGCATAAAACCAAACCACACACACTCAGAATAAACAGAAGCGTGAGTTATAAGCATAATGAAGTATTTCCCAAAGCTTCATCTTTGGATACAGATACTGTTGTTTTTATAATTCCAAACATCTGCTCAAATCTAGCTAGATAATAGCCTTAAGACACAAATCACAGAAATCCATGTCATGCAGAAAACACAAACTTCTGAGCCCTGATATCACAGAATTAACCACAGTGGAGAAGACCTTTGAGATCGTCGAGTCCAACCTACCACCCAACACCTTCTAACTAACTAAACCATGACACTAAGTGCCTCATTCAGTCTCCTTTTAAACACCTTCAAGGATGGTGACTCCACCGCCTCCCTGTGCAGCCCATTCCAATGCCAATCACTCTTTCTGCGAAGAACTTCTTCCTAACATCCAGCCTAAACCTGCCCTGGTGCAGCTTGACACTGTGTCCTCTTATTCTGCCACTGTTTGCTTGGCAGAAGAGACCAACCCCCACCTGGCTACAACCTCCTTTCAGGTAGTTGCAGAGAGCAATAAGGTCTCTCCTGAGCCTCCTCTTCTCCAGGCTGAACAATCCCAGTTCCCTCAGCTGCTCCTCGTATCTTACTTGACAAGAAGTTTTGCTGCTAACAGTACTTCTACCCACAAAATAGCATTGTTCAATTACATAGGATGAAACAAATTAAAGAAAGTGAAAGAATCATAATATGAGCCAAAATTACATAGTTCTATTTGCTGCACCATAAGCTTCTAGACACTCTGAATCCTTGCTCCTTCTTAAGCTTGACAGAGAGTCTGGGAAGAGGTCCAAGGCATGAGGCTGCTCACGGCAGAATCATCCTTTCCTCTCACCTACACACTCAGCCCCAATACTTTTTGCCACCACAGGTCTTCAGATCCTTCACCTCCCTGGAGCAATGACCGTTGGAGACTCAGCCAACTCCAAGAAAAACACTGATGGAAAAACAAGAAAACAAACCCCGAAACATTTACAGATTTCCATCCTTCATCACCATTCCCAACATTTTCCGAGTCTAGGGAAAAACACAGCTGACTCAATCTCTGCAGCTGTTCTTCTCTGAGGTTTTTTTTTTTCTCTAATCTTTAATTCTTTTCTCTGATCTTTAATTCCTCAGCCACAACTAATTCCTGTTTTGGTGATTCAGCCCTAGGTTTCAGACACCACTTCTCTCTCAGAAATCTCTCAGTCACAACTGAGAAAAGCTAAGCGAGTGTAAGAAGAGCATTGGTACACATCTACCACTGCATTCTTCTCCAGTGACCTCTTGTTCACTCTCAGAGAAACAACATGAAGCTACATGAGTTTTTGGTCCAACCTAATCCAGTCATTCTTAAGGCAGTTGAAGATATACTTCTCTCCTAGCTACTACCTCAAATGTTTGACAGAGGTTTCAGAAGTCATGTGCCACTGTAGAGACTTTCCTAAGACCACTCAGCTCTCTCAAATGTATCAATATACTCCTATAGGAAATTTTTACAGGAACTATACTTCTCTGATTAAATCACCTGCGGTATCTAAAACATTACTCTCAATGTTATATCATTATATCTTTCCCTCAGGTATAATTTCAGTTCTACTTTGATCCTGTCATCTAGATACCTCATATTTTTATTTTTTTTTTTAACAGAGAGAAATTATTTTCTTAAAGTAAAGATGGAATCAGAGGTGGGGTTTTAGTGCAATGTAATGACAAACAGTTTTGCAGACTGGTCTTGACTCATACCCCAGAAAAAGCCCAGACAGCCAACCGAGTCCTGGGCTGCAGCAAGAGCAGTGTGGCCAGCAGGGCAAGGGAGGGGATTCTGCCCCTTTACTCTGCTCTTGTCAGACCTCACCTGGAGTACTGTGTGCAGTTCTGGAGCCCTCAGCACAGGAAGGACATGGAACTGTTGGAGAGGGTCCAGGGGAGGGCCACGAGGATGATCAGAGGACTGGAGCAGCTCTGCTATGAGGACAGGCTAAGAGAGTTGGGGCTCTACAGCCTGGAGAAGAGAAGGCTTCCAGTATCTGAAGGAGGCCTACAGGAAGGTTGGGAAGGGACTATTTAAAAGGTCTTGCAGTGACAGAACAAGGAGCAATGGGTTTAAACTGGCAGAGGGGAGATTTAGACTAGATGTTAGGAGGAAGTTCTTTCCAGTGAGGGTGGTGAGGCACTGGAACAGGTTGCCCAGGGAGGTTGTGGCTGCTCCCTCCCTGGAGGTGTTTAAGGCCAGGTTGGAGGAGGCCTTGAGTGAGCTGTACTAGTGGGAGGTGTCCCTGCCTATGGTAGGGCATTGGAACTAGATGATCCTTGAGGTCCCTTCCAACCTTACCATTCCATGATTCTATGAAAAGGTGATCGCACCCCAAAGAATGACTTTCTCCAAGTAACAAAAGTAATCCTGCAATCCTTCTTGCATTTCTCTTTCTTTGCAACATCCAACACTTCAAAATATTTGAGGTAACTTCTGCCACTTTCTCCAGCGACTTAAGGATTAGCTCTGTTGTAATTTTCTGGGTTTATTACTTCAGTTGGTATGACCACCAACCCAAAAGGCCTCTGGATATATTGGTTGCTCAACCATATTGGAATTTCACATGAAAGAAAACATGTCAAAGTAATTTTCCAAATGGTAAGTGATTCTGTCTGAATTCATAGCTGTTGAAATGTTACCATGCTAAGACTGAAACATGTTTCCTGAGACAAGATCTTGTCAAAGGATGAAATTTCAAAAGCACTTATATAATCTGAAAAAAACAAGCCCTCCTGACCCATGAAATGAGGTACAGGTTTCAACAAATCTTCCTTTTACAGGTTACTCATGAGAAGCTGAAAAATCCCACCTGAAAAGACATAAGACTAGAATTTTTAAGAGGTCTAAGCTGCTCAGCTCTGAAAGCCATTGAGGATTGAACATTGACTTCTTCAGGGTCCCTTCTGAAAAAAATCTCAACCTATATCTTTTAAGCTGCCGCAGGTAAAAGCTTATAGCAGCTACAAACGATGGCTTGACAATGGGGAAAAAGAGATGATAAAGATGGCAATGGCAGTAGTCAGAGGTAATGCTTCTGCATCTTCCTGTAGACCTAGTGAGAAAGCAGCTTTTGATGGTGGCCTCAGAAGTAGCTTAATCTTCTGCACTGGGGCATAAAGCAGCTGCAGCATGGACTGCCATGAGGGAAGAAACAAATCGGGAGGAAAGAAATGAAGGAAAATACCTAGAGAAAGCAGACTAGCACCTAATTATGTCCTTGGTGGAACAGAAGCTCAGAAAAATATAAAGATTTAAAAAAAAAAAAAAAAAAAAAGGCAGCTTTAAGTCAGCACCTTCCTCTAAATGCAAATAGGACACAGGAAGCTAATAAATACTATCTCACCAACCTACAACCCTTCCCTTGGACTCTCAACTGATAATTAGGTGAAGGGGAATTAAACTGAAAGATCTGATGCTTGGCTTCCTGCAAGTCTAATTTCACCAGATACAGTAAATGCAACCACATTGTTGCAGATCTGGTGTTTCTGTACTCCAGTTGTAGCATGATTTTCCTGAAACCTGACTTTAAAAGCTGCACACACGTCCACAAAGATCATACAAAACAACCTTTCCAGATACTGCAGCACTGCATGTATCTGTGGCTGAAGGAAGCACTACAGAAGCAAAGCAATATATTAAGACACTAAGATATCCCTTCAATGACTTCATTGAAGTGGTCACTGAGATACCCCTTTTTTAGTGCTAGCTGTTCCACAAAAGGCATAGAGAAACCTTTCACTGTAAAGCAGGACTTCACATGAAGGATAGTATCAAAGCAGCAGATTTAAAGCCAGGACATTTTCACAATTTTGCCAAACTTTTCATTTTGGAAATTGTTTTTTTCTGAAGCATTGCTGAATTGAGAGAGCATGATGACTCTTCTAATTGTTTGGAGTTCATGATACATAAAGTCATCAATCTTGCTGCTGCCTGTAATTTTGTCCATTTCCTGCCTTTACTCACCAGTCTCCAGAAGCAGTGAAAGGACAAAATTAAATAAATTGTGTTTATATATTAAATTATCCTAAATTATACTCAGTTTTAACCATCACACAGCTGCCACAAGCTAAGCTGGTCCTACTGTGTTCCATATACAGCACAACATCACACATGTACACACACATAAAGAATGTCATGCCTATGCAAGAAGACTTGCACAAAAGTTTGTGCCCCATTACAAAGTTTGTAAAATACAGGAAGAATTAAGGGAATATGGATTTTGGCTGAGGAATCAAAGATTCTTTGAACGAAAGCAGTTCAATACAATTACAATTTATTTTTGTATCATCATATAGTGACTAATGGTGCTGGGGAGTTAGTTTGAAAAAGAGGAAGTTGAGGGGAGACCTCATTGCTGTCTACAGCTACCTTAAAGGATGTTGTGGAGAGGTTGGTGCTGGTCTCTTCTCACAGGTAATCAGTGATAGAATAAGAGGGAATGTCCTTAAACTGCAATTGGGTAGGTTTAGACTGGACATTAGGAAACATTTTTTCACAGAGGGGTCAGGCATTGGAAGGGGATGCCCAGGGAGGTGGTGTTTAAAAGTGGTTTGGACGTGCTGCTTGGGGATACAGTTTAGGGTGAACCTTGTAGAGCAGGGTTAATGGTTGGACTTGGTGATCCTGAGGGGATTTTTCAACTTGAATGTTTCTGTGATTATGTGATTACACTCTACAGTTAAAGAAAGAGCAGGTATGTTGACATATCCTAACTTCATTCTTCAATCTTCCAGATTCTTTTTCATAGAATCATAGAATCGTAGAACGGGAAGGTTGGAAGGGACCTCAAGGATCATCTAGTTCCAACACCCTGCCATAGGCAGGGACACCTCCCACTAGTACAGGGCACTCAAGGCCTCATCCAATCTGGCCTTGAACACCTCCAGGGAGGGAGCATCCACAACCTCCCTGGGCAACCTGTTCCAGTGTCTCACCACTAGTGTTTTTTCACTATTTGTAAAAAAATAATGTGCTTCACTCTTAATTTATATCCTGATTTGATCCTTAGTTACTGTCCTCATATGGAACACAAGCCTAACAGCACTACAAAAAGAGTTAGTTGTTTAACCCTTGCCTTTATATCCAAAGTTGGAATACTTGGAACAAGCCCCTTGCTGGCAGACCACGACTTACTTCAGCCCAAAGAACTTGCTTGTTACTATAGTAAAAGCACAATGAGCAAATATATCATGTCATGCATTCATATGACAGCATCAAGGCAAGCTTGAAAATGAGACTTCCTTGCAGGATTAGTGTGCACCACAATTAAAAGCTCCAATTTAGAAACCACTACCTGTAAGAACAGCAAAAAACAAATGATGCACTTTTCTTCTTCTAGGCACAGTCTTTGTCCTCCATTGCTGCCCACCATGGAAGTCTTCAAGGAAAATGTACCTGTCCTAGATTTCACGTGAAAAGGAGAAAACCTCATGTCTCAGACCCCATCTGGAGTACTGTGTACAGTTCTGGAGCCCCCAGCACAGGAAGGACATGGAAGTGTTGGAGCGGGTCCAGAGGAGGGCCACAAAGATGATCAGAGGGCTGGAGCAGCTCTCCTATGAGGACAGGCTGAG
>VWZE01016324.1:217157-227941 GCA_013396675.1 Eubucco bourcierii | reverse complement strand
GATGATCCTTGAGGTCCCTTCCAACCTTACCATTCTATGATTCTATGATTACACTTAAATGTGTCTAAATGCTGATGTAATTCTTCTCACTTTCCTACAGTTTACCAAATCTTCAGGATCTGAGCAATAAGATCTATCAGCTGCCCAGTTAAAGATCCACTTAAAGAGAGAAAAACATTGCTGATATAATCTTCCAGTCTTTCTGCCAAGTTTGCCACTGCAAACTGTAGGGGGGGGGGAGGGGGAGAATTGCTGCGCTCTATAATGAGGAGGAAGCAATGGTAAGAGGGACAACTGTCTCCTTTTAGCAATCTTGTTCCTAGCTGTGGAGGTGGAAGTCTGAGCAGCTTTCTTTCCACTCCCAGCCATCTGTTATAAAACCTCATAAAGGACAGTTCTGCATCAGCAATCACTATTGATAAAAGTGCTCTGCCACAATCTTTAAAGCAGGATGTTTAATTTTATCAGTCTACAGAGCAACTTACTCTTTCACAGAGCTAACAGCAATCTTGATTACTCAGCCCCCCCCCACCTTATACTCCTTCCTCAATGTGCAGCATGTTCTGTACCAACGATGTCCCCTGAGTTTAACACTGTTATCTATGTTCTGTGGGGAGAGGGGAAAACCTGACCTCTTGCAACATTTCTGCTAGGAAAGCCTTCAAGTCAGAGGGCACCAGTACAAATACCACAAAAATAAAATTAAGGAAAACAAAACAGAGGGGGGAAAAAATCCACAACCCAAAACACAATAGAAACAATACTTCGTGTTCCTATTTTAAGTGCCTCTCTCAATGTTCTGTGCATAGCAGCTAAAGGCAAGCTGGAAACCAGCCAGGTCCTGGCTGCCAGCAAAAATTTTGTCACCTCCTTTGAACATCTGAAGTATGTTTACCCAATAGATTTCATTAAATTACACTTCCATTAGGAAGCATACAATGTTGATACTCATCTCAAAGATAAAAGGGATCGCTAAGAGGCATGTCATCCTGCTCCCCAGCTGATTGCTATTTCTGGGCCAATCAAGGAAAGGAGCCAGAACAATACTTAGTTAAAAAAAATGCAGCATCTCCCCAAGGACTACATACTAAGAGACTGCAGCTCCATTATCAAAATGAGCATATCATTAATGACAATACACATACAGTACGTTATTTTAATACAACTCATACACAACAAACAAGCTGTATTTGGGTCATTAGCTGAATTTGTAAAGCAGTATTTCCAAGGGTTAGAAACTCCTTATCAAGACAGGAAGTTTATAGGTTGGGAGCAGTGGGGGGGGAGAACCAAATATTTCATATGATCCTAAAATCCAGTGAATATAATAATGCTGTGCAGTTTGAAGTGCAGTAGCTAACAGAACAATAGGCTATTCAAACATAAGTTCCCATTTTAAAGTACAGCAGAAGTAATTCAAAACACCAGGCACTGTTTTGCTAAACATCTATGAAGGATAATGAAAGCAAAATGCCACTGATGCCATTTACACTCTATGTATCACCTGTTAAATTATTATTACTGTACAATTTTTAAAAGAATGCCAAAAGTGACTTCAAGAGAATTTTACAAACATTAGCCAGAGGAAAAAAAAAATCTATAGAAAAAAAATCATACTGTGAGGCAAGACACAGTGTGAAGGGAGGGAAGAACACATGAGACTCAAACACACATGTCCACTAGGATTGTTCAGCTGTTACCCTATGGTAGGCTGAGCCTTTCTCCTAGTGGAGAGGAGGAGGTATCTTTGTCTCTATGCATTGGTGTTAGATGTATGGTGTTTACTGTGTTTCCTAATCTCCAATTCACATAACAACAATAAAGGGAAAAGGATAAAACCAGAACCATGCTAATTAAACCCCAACGTAACAGGAAAGGCCTGGGAGGGGTTAGTTCTTTCAGCCAAGCTCTGCCCAGTCCTTTTGCAGCAATCTGTGATTATTAATCTCTGAAAATGCTCCTTGTTCAACATTCTGCAATCTAGACTTCAGCCAATCTCTTTCAACATGCAGAAAACCTTCTGGTTTAGCCATATTTGACATATCATATGAACTCCAATTATCCATCTTTTTGCAGTTAATCATCTCACAATTACATTTCCTGCACTTATAAGCATCCAGCTGGGAACTGAGTTTTAATCTAGGAAACAAAATAAAATAAAAAAAAAAAGATTCAGGTTTCTAACAAATTACTTCTAATTAACCAGAACCTTTTCTAGTCATTCCAACCTAAAGATGCCTACAGCAAATGAAAGAATTTATTGTTTGCATTCCTAATGGTATTTTACATTTTCATTTCAATTTCCCCAATGAGTGACTTTCAGGAAATTCACTGCACCTACCTCTGCTTAAACAAACATTCTGTTAAGCAGGAAATGCACAACAACAACAACATAAAACCCAACCACAAAACCTAGGGGAAGAAAAAGAAAGCTGGTATTACACTGAGCAGAAAAGCAGCTAAATAAAGCAAAAGAACCAGAATGATAATTAAAGGTAACTTCCAAAAGCACACTGGTGGCCAAGACCTGCCAGGGAATCTCAGAACTACATACAGGCTACTCAGAACTACATACAGGCTGGGTGGTGAACGGCTGGAGAGCAGCCCTGAGGAAAAGGACCTGGGAGTCTGGGTTGATGAAAAGCTCAACATGAGCCTGCAGTGCACGCATACATTGGGGTTCATTAATGTGCTACCAAAGTTTTCACAACACAAAACAGGACTGGACTAATTGGCTGATTGATTCAATACCAAGGTAAAAGCAGTTAATTATTCTGAAAAAGAGTTATTTTTTAATATACCCAAAGCTTTCCAAAACTATTAAATTTTATATGCCTGCACCAAACTCCCATTACTTTGACTTTCATTAGCTGCCTTTGCAGGCACTTTGAGAACACCATAACCACTGGTACATTTTTGTTCGTACTTGTAACAGAGAGCCAGTTGTGACTGTGGACATCCTTTAACTCATTTACAACAAGGGAAAAAACAACAAAACCAGTAGTAACTTCCTCTACCAACACTAAAATGTCACAAACTCTAATTCCTGCCACAACAGCAATGGCTGGAATTCTAACATCACAAACCAGTGCTGGGACCAGTGTTGTTTAACACCTTTGTCAGTGACATGGACAGAGGAATCAGTGCACCCTCAGCAAGTGTGCAGATGACACCAAGTTGTGTGGCACAGTCGACTTGCTAGAGGGCAGGGATCCATCCAGAGGGACCTGGACAGGCTGGAGAGGTGGGCCCAGGCCAACCTCATGACATTCAACAAGGCCAAGTGTAAGGTCCTGCACCTGGGTAGGCACAATCCCAAGCACAACTCCAGGCTGGGTGGTGAATGGCTGGAGAGTAGCCTTGAGGAAAAGGACCTGGGAGTCCGGGTTGATGAAAAGCTCAACATGAGCCTGCAGTGAGTGCATGCAGCCCAGACAGCAACCGAGTCCTAGGTTGCATCAAGAGAAGTGTGGCCAGCAGGGCAAGGGAGGTGATTCTGCCACTTTACTCTGCTCTTGTCAGACCCCACCTGGAGTACTGTGTGCAGTTCTGGAGCCCCCAGAATAGGAAGGACATGGAAGTGTTGGAGCGGGTCCAGAGGAGGGCCACAAAGATGATCAGAGGGCTGCAGCAGCTCTCCTATGAGGACAGGCTGAGGGAGTTGGGGCTCTTCAGCCTGGAGAAGAGAAGGCTTCGAGGGGACCTGATAGTAGCCTTCCAGTATCTGAAGGGGGCCTACAGGAAGGCTGGGGAAGGATTATTTACAAGGTCCTGCAATGACAGGACAAGGGGCAATGGGCTTAAACTGGCAGAGGGGAGATTTAGACTAGATGTTAGGAGGAAGTTCTTTCCAGTGAGAGTGGTGAGGCACTGGAACAGGTTGCCCAGGAGGTCGTGGATGCTCCCTCCCTGGAGGTGTTCAAGGCCAGATTGGATGATACCTTGAGTAACCTGTACTAGTGGGAGGTGTCCCTGCCTATGTCAGGGGGTTGGAACTAGATGATCCTTGAGGTCCCTTCCAACCTTACCATTGTATGAATTAACACCAACCTCCACTTCCCAAACTCCAGCTCAACCTTTCTGTTGGACACATAGAGTCTAGCATATCTGCCAAGGTGATGAGATTCACAGATACCTCCTTATCTATTACAGAGTGAATGTTCAAACCATTCCCTCATTCTTGGAGATTCCAGCCCAAGAGTTGTGTGTAGCATCATGAAGTATCTACCAACACATTGCCAATTTACCAGTGCACTTCCAGTTGTGATAAGGGAAAACTTGCATGAAGCAGCAGCAAGAACATCATGGAAAAGTTCCTCCCAGTCATGAAATTGGTTACCAAGGGATAAAGTTAACAGTCTGGGTGACAGGAAAAGGACACTGTGAAAGTGCAGCAAGATTTTTTTCATCTTAAAGCTCTGCACAAGACTAAAATGCATAATCAAGAAACGTAACTCAGGCTACAGGCTTCAGTAGGAGTCACAGAAGCACAGAATTATTGAGGCTGGAATAGAACTCTGAGATCATCAAGCCCAGCCTATGACCTAACACCACCACAATGACTGGACCACGTCACCAAGTGCCACATCCAATCTTTCCTTAAATACCTCCAGGGACAGCGATTCCACCACCTCCCTGGGCAGTCCATTCCAGTCTCTAATTATCCTTTCCATGAGGAAGTTCCTCATAATATCCAGTCTAAACCTCCCCTGGCACAGCTTCAGGCCATGTCCTCTCCTCTTGACAGAAGTTGCCTGGGAGAAGAGCCTGACCCTGACTACAATTTCAGGTACTTGTAGAGTGTGATAAGGTTCGCTCCCTGAGTCTCCTCTTCTCCAGGCTGAACACTCCCAGCTCCCTCAGCCTCTCTTCATCAGCCTGCCCCTGCAGTCCTTTCCCCGGTCTTGTTGCTCTCCTCTGGTGCCACTCCAGCACCTTAATATCTCTTGCAGTGAGTGGTCCAGAGCTGCACCCAGTGCTCGAGGTGAGGCCTCACCAGTGCTGAGCACAGGGGCAGAATTACATCCCTAGTTCTGCTGCCACAGTATTTCTGATAGAAGCCAAGATGCCATTGTCCTTCCATGTCACCTGCCACACTGCTGGCTCATGTTCAGCTGGTTGTCACCCAGCACTCCCAGGAAATCTGCTTGCAGCTATGAGGATCAAAATGGGCATTCCCATTCTAAAAGCAGTGCAAGATACTTGATACTTTCAATAAATGCTCTCAGTCACAACTACAAAATCCCACAAGAAGTCCTCCATGCTGCTACACAAAACATCCTCACATTTCTTGCCCTGACACTAAACCACAGCCAGAAGCACTTAGGTGTGTGACAGCAAAGCATTATTGGAGCAGTTTGGATCACACAGTTTTAGAAGCCAGAAATACCAAGGACAGGGAACTTAGAGGTAACTTGGGATATCTGGCAGAACTACATTGCTTCTAACATAGCACTTTATCACGGTTCAGCTTAGTAAGGACCACAGCTGAGCAGGACCATGAGGAGCCAGAGAGCAACAGCCCATGGTATCCATGCAGCAGAGACCAGTGGCCCTGAAACGAGGCTGTGGGCCATGGGCAGGCAGTGGAAGCCACTCAAATGAGGCTGTGGGCCATGGGCAGGCAGGGGAAGCTGCTCAAGGCTGTTAAATCTCTCAGGGTCCTGACCATCCAAAATTGGGCATAACTTCTGCAAGATTTGATATTAACTGCAGATTGCAGAGAAGGCAGGGAAAAAAATAAAGCAGATAACACAGAATGGATTTACGTCACCATGGAGAAGACCAGGGTCACATCAGAAATATTCTGCATGAGAAGTAACCCTGATCTAGGCTAAACCCAAGGCCACATGTCTGTTGTTGCAATAAACTGTTCTAATATTTTAAAATAGTCTTACTGGTTTACTGCCCTTGAGTTCTATTTACACTCCCTGATTCACTGGCAAGTCAGGAATGAACGGATGCTATTAGAGAGATTCAGAAGGTACAAGGCAAACATGAAAAATAAAAAGAATTAGAAGAAACATCCTCTCAGCTGTAGTCATTTAAGTAGGAACACCACAGAGGAAAGCTCTTAAGTGCAAATCTTTCTTATTGCAGCGTTAGTTTCAGTGGCACATGAAACAGCAATGATAACAGGCTCGAAAAAAACTTTGAAAATAAAGTTAAAAGATACATGTAACTTAAAACTAACATCTTTTCCTACACAGAAAGGTTAAATTGTGGGGTTGACATTTGCATTTGTTACGTTGTCAACGTTTCCTGCCTATCAGCCTATGTACAAACAATATCTAAAGATGTCATCTACATATTTATACCAAAGGAGTTTATGAACAAGACCTGTCAGTATATTTTAACACCTTTCCAAAACGTCAGCTTTCATCAGGTATAAACACAGCATGTTTAATTTATTAGTTTGGTTTAATATAAAAACTTGACAATCATGTGTCACCATAACTATTGATAAGGTAAATAAGGACTGCAGGGAAACATCAAAAAGTTATTAAAATATTTTTCAGCTTCCTGAATCAAATTGGGTTTATTGGCTTTTCTCTGTCAATAAGTGCACCACACATTTTCCTTTGGCTATTTTTGAAGTGATTGGTCCAATAGTGAAGTTTAAAGACAAAATCAATTCTAAATGCTCCAAGAATTATAGTCTAACTGGTTTGGGTAGGAAAAAGGGCTTTGATTAATGTTAAAAAACAAACAAACAAACAACAAACTGAACAAACAAAAAAGCCAACAAATTATAAAATAAACCCAAAGTAAGTACAAATTTGTTCACCTGTATTTAAAAACACATCAGAGATTTCTTCTTCTGTTCTAAAATACACCAAGCCTGCATAAAAGGTAAAATGTAAGGCACAAAAAACTTTGAATACAACTCTGAAGCTGAGCAAAGCAATATGTTTGTGTCCACTTTCTACAGAAGGTGCTTGATTCAACTGCCTCAGGATTATTGCTGCTATCAAAGATCCTCCTTCTATGTTCCTAGGGTTAGGACAATCTAGTCTCACTTCTTTCTAGATACTTCCCCAAAAAATGCAAGAGAGGGCAGCACAGTCTCATTCCAGGAATTTCATCCCACCCTGTCACTACACAGCCAACATTTCTCACAGGTCAACAGTGATAGAACAAGAGGGAATGGCCTCAAGCTGCAACCTGGTAAGTTTAGACTGGACATCAGTAAACATTTTTTCCCAGCAGGAGTGGTCAGGCATTGGAATGGGCTGCCCAAGGAGGTGGTGGAGTCACCAACCCTGGATGTGTTTAAAAGTCATTTGGACGTGGTGCTCGGGGATAGGGTTTAGGGGTGAGCTTTGTTGAGTGTTGTCTCAGTTGGACTTGATGATCCTGAGGGTCTTTTCCAGTCTGGATGTTTCTGTGATTCTGTGATCTCACCAGCTGGCCATTTGAGACGGGTTGAAACAATCTTGCTCCACAGGGCAAAAAAAGCCACTGTACTTATCTGAATACATGGAAACAGTTCAAACACTCCTGTCCAAGCCAAACCCAGCAGCTCAGAAGACTTTAAAGGTTGGGGGTGGAATAGAGAACAGAGTGCTCCTTGATAGCATCTCTTGAGGGAAGAGGCTTTTCTTCAGCAAGTCCCACTCTGCACCTCTGCATGAAACATGGAGGAGTTGATACCACTATCTTATACTATGGGCATCAAGAATGGTATGCCACAGCCTCTCCACTCTTCTGTAAAAAATACCTGGTAGGGATAAGGACAGGGATTTCCTAGAACCCACCAGCCACGCTGAATGTGCCTTCAAAGAGCTCATTTGGATTTCCTGTTGGTTATATAACAGGAATTCTACTAATTTGTGTGATTTTTGCATCAAAAATCACAAATTCAGAGAGGTGTAGTTGGGGAGCTAGATATGAAACATCATAATTACCAGTCACTATTTTTTTTGTTGCTATAACAAATTTAATGTTGAATATCTTGAAAGTTAAAGTAGTCCAAATTCACTAAAAAACAGATGTCAGGCTATAGAAGCACACAGTCTGGTTTCCTTTATTTGAAATAGAATCATAGAATGGTAAGGTTGGAAGGGAACCTCAAGGATCATCTAGTTCCAACCCCCTGCCATAGGCAGGGACACCTCCCAATAGTACAGCTCACTCAAGGCCTCATCCAATCCGGCCTTGAACACCTCCAGGGAGGAAGCATCCATGACCTCCCTGAGCAACCTGTTCCAGTGCCTCACCACCTTCACTGCAAAGAACTTCCTCCTAACATCCAGTCTAAATCTCCCCTCTGCCAGTTTAAACCCATTGCCCCTTGTCCTGTCATTACAAGACCTTGTCAACAGTCCCTCCCCAGCCTTCCTGTAGGCCCTCTTCAGATACTGGAAGGCTACTGTAAGGTCTCCTGGAAGCCTTCTCTTCTCCAGGCTGCAGAGCCCAAATTCTCTCAGCCTGTCCTCATTGCAGAGTTGCTGCAGCCCTCTGAAATATGGTCTGAGAAGCAGAAAGAAAATTTCCGAAGGGCCTAAATCTTCCACAAAGAAAGGATCTCAACAGACAGTCTTGTTCCAAAATGATACATGTGAACAAGAAGCACTGTGGAGTTTTTCCACTATTGCTTCTGCAAAGTGATTTCAGATTGTATCACTGAGTGGGTTTAGCCCCGTTCTTATACCAAACATCCTCATTTCAACATAGAATCACAGAATCATAGAATGGTAAGGTTGGAAGGGACCTCAAGGATCATCTAGTTCCAACCCCCTGCCATAGGCAGGGACACCTCCCACTAGTACAGGTTACTCAAGGCCTCATCCAATCTGGCCTTGAACACCTCCAGGGAGGGAGCAGACACAACCTCCCTGGGCAACCTGTTCCAGTGCCTCACCACCCTTACTGTAAAGAACTTCCTCCTAACATCCAGTCTAAATCTCCCCTCTGCCAGTTTAAACCCATTGCCCCTTGTCCTGTCATTGCAGGACCTTGTAAATAATCCTTCCCCAGCCTTCCTGTAGGCCCCCTTCAGATACTGGAAGGCTACTATCAGGTCCCCTCGAAGCCTTCTCTTCTCCAGGCTGCAGAGCCCCAACTCTCTCAGCCTGTCCTCATAGCAGAGCTGCTCCAGCCCTCTGATCATCTTTGTGGCCCTCCCCTGGACCCGCTCCAACACTTCCATGTCCTTCCTGTGCTGAGGGTTCCAGAACTGCACACAGTACTCCAGATGGGGTCTGACAAGAGCAGAGTAAAGTGACAGAATCACCTCCCTTGCCCTGCTGGCCACGCTTCTCTTGATGCAGCCTAGGACTCGGTTGGCTGTCTGGGCTGCATGTCCACACTGCAGACTCATGTTGAGCTTTTCATGGTTCAATGCCTTCTGAAACACTAATGCTTGGTTCAGAGCCTTATATTTTTTGTGTTTGGTCCAACCTGAAACAGAGTTTCCAGTTAATTTTCCTCACAAAGCAATTCTGTTCAGACTCATATGTAGTAAATAAGGCAAAATCAGAAGATTCACTTCAAAACCACAGTACTGCCAGAACAACCACCACCACTCTATGTGAAGTCCCAGGTGGGAATAAAGTCCTCAGTTAAATAATTTCTTAAAATATACAAACAGCTTACACACTGGTCCCATATTATGAGGTAAGGGAACTGAGCAGATGACCTTAGCAACAGTGCACATTTTAGGTACAAACCTAAAGTGAAAACTTTTATAATTTGTCATTGAAAGAGAAGCAAGAAAAAAAAAATAAAAGAGGGAGGAGGAGGAGGAATTTTTTCCTTATGTTCATTCTAAAATCCATGCATTTTAAATCAAGATGTCTACAGGGCACAAGTACTGAGCCACCAATCTGCATCGCTGAATGTGGGACATGTAGCTCATGAATGGAAAAAGGGGACCTTAATAACACGTTTGAAACTGACTCTAAGTATGGGTCAGAAGAAAGATGTAGCCCAGGTACCTTCAACTGAAATAGAGATCTAACAGGAGGACAACATGACAGAAGGTGAGAAAAAGACAAAAGGAGCACTAAGGGCTTAAAAAGGCTGGGAAAGCGATTCAGGTTAGCAACCCCTAACTTAATCCTGACCTTTCTGTAACTTTTTACCTTGATTTAGTTGACTGAACTAACTTTGTGGGAAGCTTACACGACTGAACCTTAGAGTATGATTTCTCCTTAAGACTGAGCAGAGAGAATATCACACAGTCATTTAAGGGTATTAATAACGAACTACAAAACAATACAATGCCACAAATCCAACATTTAAAAAATAATAATAATTTTTAAAAAATCCTGGAACTACATCTTGACATTTTTTTACTTCCAATCACATTCATCCTAGATAAATACTTCTCAAGTCATCTTAAGAGTATACTAGAAAGTGCAACAGATTAAACTCTGTAATTTCAAAGACAGCTGATAAGGGAACAATCTGTAATACTGAAACTAACACCTGTACATCTTTAACTAGTAAAACAAAAATAATCACAAGAAATGCATCAACATAACAACTCAGTTCTTTGCATAGTTCAATTGAGTTATTACTCAGCACTACAGTGCCAAAGAACTGTACTCAGAGGTGAGAAAGCCTTTTGTACTACGCAAACAGAGATCCCTCTGTCAAAATATTTGCAGTTAGATGTCCCAGTACCAATCATCACTATGTGAAGTTACTTTTCCAATTTGGAAAGAAAGTAATTTGCTTTTAGATTAATGTCATTATTCTGTCTTAAAGGAAATATTAAATACCTTTTTTTTTTTTTTTTTTTTTTTTCCTGTTTGGTCATAGATTTTAGTGCCTGGCCT
>VWZE01016324.1:163097-209132 GCA_013396675.1 Eubucco bourcierii | reverse complement strand
TTTGTGCTTGGGATTGTGCCTACCCAGGTGCAGGACTTTACACTTGGCCTGGTTGAATTTCATGAGGTTGGCCTTGGCCCACCTCTCCAGCCTGTCCAGGTCTCTCTGGATGGATCCCTGCCCTCTAGCAAATCAACTGTGCCACACAGCTTGGTGTCATCTGCAAACTTGCTGAGGATGCACCGATTCCTCTGTCCATGTCACTGACAAAGATGTTAAACAGCACTGGTCCCAGCACTGACCCCTGAGGGACACCACTTGTCACTGGTCTCCACGTGGACATTGTGCCGTTGATCACCACTCTCTGGGTGCAACCATCCAGCCAATTCCTTATCCAGCGTATCCCAGCAGCTAACCACGCATTTGCTAAGTTTATATAGTTACAGTTCCACATGAACTGGGTTAGATTCAGGTCAAAGTATGTTTGTCAAATCGGGAAAGTCTTTTAGCACTGCATATCACAGTATGACAGTATCGCCAAGGTTGTTGGAAGAGACCTCAAAGATCATCAAGTCCAACCCGATACCATATCACAAGTTGTATATAATTATCTGTTAGCAATTAACAAACAAACAAACAAACAAACAAAAAAAAAAGTTGTATTTGAAAAAAAATAATGCCTACAGTCCATGTACTTAAAAGACTACAATAAAACATAAGGCTTTTTTCACATTCAGCACTTATTTCAAACAGGCAGTCAAAAGTCTTTGGTTGGTGGTCCCAAGACTTTAATCAGCGCGGAAAGCCTAAGTACGCGCTCTGCAACTCCATTCTCGGCCACAAGAGGGAGCCATTACCACAGGCTCTGTAACCCAGCAAGCCTAAACCTTGTCAGTGCAAGAGTCTCAGAGCCACCGCAGGTTTGGGACTGTAGCTTTCATGACCTAACGGGAATGAAATCCTACTCCGAACACGCAGTACTGCTATATACTATTGAAAAATAAAACAATAAATCCATGATTTACATCTGCAAGTTAAAAAATACAGCAGCTTCACAGTTTCATTTTGTTTTGATAACATTTATCACAACAGAGTAAGCAAGGTTGAATTTAGCCTGAAGAAGTGTGCACAGCTTTTTTTTGGTGAAAAGTAGCACTTGATGCTTGCCCTATTCCTACATTTTGCCCCCGCCACCTGCTCCCCGTGGAAGACTGCACAGCACTGAGGTGAGGATCAGAAACCACTGTGGCCTTAAGTTGAGGTGCAATGATTGCTTTGTTAATTTTCCCCATCCATATTCACAGTGCTAAGCTGTGCAAGCAGTTTTAATGACAAAATTGAGTTCATCTGGGTTTTGTTACTATTGTTCCTCTCTAAGAGGGAGGGCCAAGATGGAATAAGGAGGTTTTTTTCTCCTTATATATGATTTAATGGAATTAGTGGGTTACCAAATACCTTATGCAACACTGTGCATGGGATAGATGTCATTGCCTCCACACACACCTCTGGACTGTAGAGCACTAATAACTACAGGCATAACTCAAGGTAACAAGGACTAGCAATGAGGGAATCTAATGCAACTTCTTTCTATTTGATAACTACAGGCATAACTCAAGGTAACAAGGACTAGCAATGAGGGAATCTAATGCAACTTCTTTCTATTTGATTACAAAGCCTTGTTTGGAGTAACTTTTCAAAGTACAGCTCAGCTTATCTTAAAATTCCATATTTCTCCCAATATACTTCTGGCATAGTGAAATGCACAGAAAAGAAACACTACCTATTCATTAAGATGCCACAGCATGTAGTAAACAATACTAAAGTGATAGTGTTTTGTCACTATTCCACATACTGCCTAAGATCAAATAAGCTCACCAATTAGGCATTACATATCCAAACAAACCTTAATGCTGTCCATCCTTCAAGAATGGACTGAACCCATTCCTCGTTTGCTGTGCTGATGTTTTCCATAACAGCTTGAGTGCAAATTTTCCAGATGCTGTAAGGCATACAAATAACCTCAAGATCAAAACTCATGTTTAATATGATGAATATGAAAGATAACTACCAGTGCCAGTGCTGCATTCACTTTATGTTTGAGACATAAAAGTCAATGAAAAAGACTTTATACTGAGGTATATAATTTTTGTAATTCATTTCACAGACATGATTCCTTTAAAATGAAATACACACTTTGAGATGATTGAGAAATGTCCTCTGCTCAGTGCACATGCTACTTCACACAGGACGAAAGGCCAAGCCAAATATAGTAGGATAGAGCTGTGTTTCCAATTCCATATAAAAAAACCTCAAAACAATTAAATTTGCAAGCTCACATCTGTGTGCCTTTTGGAAGAGCCAAAAGCTCTGACCAACACAATTACTTGTAAACTGATCATAACTCAAAATTGCTACTATGATTTCCAGCTAAAAATCTCCCTTCATCTAAAAAAGGGAATTCATTTTACAAGTACTTATATCTGCTCTACCTAAAGTTCTGCTAATCCTCTCATATAAGCCCTGTATGTTTTGCTTAGACTTAAACAGGTCACAACTCACTGAGGATAATATTCAGGCAGAACACTCAAAAACCACATTCATTTCACCAAGTACTTTCAACTTTCCACCTTCAGCAGCTCTGCAGCTTACAGAGTCAAAATAACATTTCCATTCCTTCCACCTCTTCCCTCTTTAAACACACAAATGAAATATTTGTTATGTACCTTCCACCAATCTGTAGAATAGCATCACCAAAAAAAAAAAAAAAGAAAAAAAAAAGATTCTCAAACCCTCACATTCAAACTCAGAAAAGTTTTAGTACCTAGAAAATGAAATTATGTAACTGAGATTTTTCCCAGCGTGGTTGTTTTCTTTCAGTCCTCTGCTTCATCCTTTGCTTTCTGTTCTTGATTTCCTGCTGACTGACATCCTTGGGTTTTGGACTGTTAAGGTTTTCACATTATTAGAACTTGCTCCTTCCTCTTTCCCATGTTATTGCTCATTCACTCTAAGCACAAACTTGCATTCTTTATCATGTAACTCCTTGCGCTCTGATGCATTTCTTCCACACACATTCATTTCTCCTCTTCCATAGTGTCAATTCTGAACTCTCCCATTCCCTTTTTCCTTCGGAATATGGAAGTGCCAATTCTCTCATTTGCCTACCTAAAGAAACAGGCTAGCAATAAATATGTGCTGACAGCAAATTCTCCCAAACCTGAGAAGACAAACAGCATTCACTACTGGTGCAGAAACTGCTCTCTCTAGGAAGCCACTGTTTAGGCAGCAGGCCCATACGTACTTCCTTCGGGGGAACAGCATGAGCTTGTCTGAAATTTTTGATGAGAGTCTTTTCATCCTAAGATTCCTCAAACTTTACAAAATTGAAACCATCCTCTAACATACATTTTTTGTGCGACTCCTCAACTTGGCAGAAGCACAGGGGAGTGACAGTCAGCTGGATTTCCTGGCTGCAGGTATAAACACTGACTCCCCTCCCCTGAAGGAATAAACTGCTGCCAGCAACCCAAGAAAATTCACAGTTCTTCAGTGAATGGAAAATACTGCCACTGGTTATTTCTTTCTCCCTACCCGGGAGGAACTGAGCTGCTGCCAATTAACACAGCATTTTCCTACACTTTGCAATTCCTTTGAACTTTTCCAGGATTTTAGAGGAAATCATTTTGTCTCTATGTAAATCTATTCAGTACAAATCCTAGCCACAAAAAAAAGGACTGATAACTGTAGCAGAAGGCCCTAGATAAGGGAATCTTGTTAGTTTGCATCCATTATTCGAAAGAAAATGTAGTGTTTATAAGCAATTTGTACAAAAGCCAAGAAGAATCTAAGTGCAATGGAAAAGAAATCACAGGGATGAAGAAATTAAATGCACACAAGGACTACATAAAAAAATTCCATGGCTTGGAGATTAAATGCTTTTTCATGTTACTTGCCCACATTACTACAAGTTGTCTTAAACAAACCATTATTTTCCACTCAGAGTCTACCTACATTATAACTTAAGTATGAATTCTGGTACGAGACTACTACAAAAACAAAAGCTACTCCTCCTCAATTCAGTTTTCGCCTGTCCATAAATAAAGCAAGTTACATGCAGAACTCATTCTCCATGCTAGTCAAAAATACTCTCTCAGTATTTTTATACTCTGAGTAACTGAATATACTCTGAGTAATTGAATAAATCTATTTTTTAGTCTTCTTCATATATTGTATTAAAAACTCACGAAATCAGCTTCAAGTTTTCCCATTTCTTGTTTGTAGCTTCTCATTCGACTGCTGTACATTCCTCGACTTTGAGGTGGTATCTCTCGAACTTCAAGTTCCATTTGCTCAAGCTAGCAAGCAAAAATAAAGAAGAGAGATGTAAACCAAGCAGGTGATGGAAGCAAGGATGAATTTACCTAAATTGTTCCACAAACCGTTATCAAGAAAACCAATTCATCAAAAATCTTTTCACAGCCTTAAGTGCAAAAAACGAGTGATGAAAAAAAACTAGGAATTATTCTAGTCAAACATATTTCAATTTCAAGTGTGATGAATACATTTTGTTACAAGAAAATTGTAAAACTGAGGTTAAATCTGCAAATGAGCATAGTTACAAAATCATAGAATAGGAAGGTTGGAAGGGACCTCAAGGATCATGTAGTTCCAGTCCCCTGCCATAGGCAGGGACACCTCCCACTAGTACAGGTCACTGAAGGTCTCCTCCAGCCTGGCCTTGAACACCTCCAGGGAGGGAGCAGCCACAACCTCCCTAGGCAACCTGTGCCAGTGCCACACCACCCTCACTGGAAAGAACTTCCTCCTAACATCCAGTCTAAACCTTCCCTCTGCCACTTTAAACCCATTGCCCCTCATCCTNATGTCCTTCCTGTGCTGAGGGTTCCAGAACTGCACACAGTACTCCAGGTGGGGTCTGACGAGAGCAGAGTAAAGGGGCAGAATCCCCTCCCTTGCCCTGCTGGCCACGCTGCTCTTGCTGCAGCCCAGCACTTGGTTGCTGTCTGGGCTGCATGCGCACACTGCAGGCTCATGTTGAGCTTTTCATCAACCCAGAGCTGATGAAAAAAACAAACCAAAAAAAAGCCTACCTCCATCTATAATCTAGCTGCTTGATTTTGAAAACCCTTAGCTGAAAAGTGTATTTTATTTATTTTTACACTCACATGTGTGCGTATATATATATATACAGATGTATGTGTATATACCTCTCTGTGTGTCTATATTTATACATGTAGTGTATATATACCTGAAATAATGACCTAAATCTACAGCCCATATCTGTATAGAGATACATGAAAGAGCTGAATTTCAGGGTTTAAATGACAATACTATTGAAGAACTTCTAGATAATCAAATGCATTAATTAAAAGGTCAGAATATATCTTTCAAAATATTCTTCTATTTATTCTTGTCAGATAGAATATTAAGGGGTCTGAAAGGCAAGAATATGGCACAGAGGTACAGAAAATCAAAAGGAGTTATAAACCAGGGCTGAGCTGCCTGCTAATTAACTGCCCACTGGGTCATGAAGCCTCTTCTATGTGGTGCTGTCTATTGGGAATTCTGTTCTGCACAGCTGAAGAATCCCTTACCCGCCCTTTAAAAATCTTTCCGACTTACTTGAAAAGGATAAAAGAATACCTTTCCTTGGTTGCTGTAGGCACCTGAAACAACATTTACTCACCTCCTACTGATCTCTGTTGAGCAATATGGCATTGGAATAGAAATACCTTTCAATTAGGGTCCCAAGCTACTGGTTACAGGTCTTCACAAAGGACAGCTCCAGTTTATTCCCATATAGTTACTTGCTTACACTTTGAAATTTCACCCTCATAGGAAAAGCATCTGAACTTAATCAATGGAATTGCCACATACTCCAAAGTCATTCCACCTCATCTATTCTGATTATACAAAATTATACTCAATAATGAATTGTAAAGCAGACTTTAATTAAATAGTCAGTAATGAAATGAAACAGACAACGCAATTTCTGATTCTACTCAGTTCCGTGGCTCAGGTTTAGCTTTCCAAAGGAGTATTTTAAATTAATGGCTTCTTTCTTATCCATTTAATCTCAATATATTTGATCTCAAAAGTTCTATAAACATAGGAAACAATCCTTTTATACATATATATAATTATATGTGCAAAATTGGGATATCTTAATAAGTCTCAGTTCTTATCATATAAAAATGAAACCATCTCTCCAGTGAATACAGAATTTCACAGTCCATGAAATCCAAAATGCTCATTCTAAAGAGTCAGTATCAGAAAGTGTAAGGTCCAGGGAACAATAATAAAGCATGGATATTTAGGCTGACCAATGCTTTAAAACCACTTTTTTTTTTCCATCACAAGATTAAATGAGTACATTTTGTGGCTGAGCTGATAAATTTCCATTCAAAGTCATGCAGAAAATAGTGGTCCAAGCAGATAGGAACCTAAATGCAACCTAATTTCATGCATCTCCCCTTTCAGGCCTCATGCTGTTGGTGATAAAATCGTATTTTTTCACACACAAGCAAGAGCAGAGCTAAAGTCTACTTAAAACTAAACCTAGCACTTACTGTTTCTTCACAAAACCTAGAAGCTCAAACTTCTGCTACTACTTATGTTCAAACCTGCTATCAGTCTGGTAAAGCTGAGCATTTTGGCAACTAACTCTTGACCCAAATTAATAAACCAGGCACCACTGCTGAAGCTCCTTAAGGGTTTAACCTAACAATGCCCTTGTACACTTCCAACACAGAATACAGCATAAAGCAGAGCAGCCACTAGTACTTCAATTAAAAAATACAAGGTAAGACAGTACTGCTGATGTTGTCCCCTGACACACTAAAATAAGTCTCTCTTTCTCCTGCAGGAACTTTTCCATGTGAAATTTTCTGGACAGTGAATTTTGTGAATTCCGACTTTTATTCTGATTTTAAAGGAATTAAAACGGAGATCTGTACTAAAAAAACCCAGCAAAACCAAACAACACAAAAACACACCACCCAACTAGAAAGGGTCTAAGGAAGAATCACTTAGTTTTCACAACAATAAATAGAATCATAGAATCATAGAATGGTAAGGTTGGAAGGGACCTCAAGGATCATCTAGTTCCAACCCCCTGACATAGGCAGGGACACCTCCCACTAGTACAGCTCACTCAAGGCCTCCTCCAACCTGGCCTTGAACACCTCCAGGCAGGGAGCAGCCACAACCTCCCTAGGCAACCTGTTCCAGTGCTTCACCACCCTCACTGTAAAGAACTTCCTCCTAACATCCAGTCTAAATTTTAGACTGTCAGTTTAAACCCATTGCCCCTTGTCCTGGCATTGCAAGACTTTGTCAATAGTCCCTCCCCAGCCTTCCCATAGGCCCCCTTCAGATACTGGAAGGCTACTATAAGATACTATAAGGTCTAATGGAAGCCTTCTCTTTTCCAGGCTGCAGAGCTCCAACTCTTTAGTCTGTCCTCATAGGAGAGCTGCTCCAGCCCTCTGAGCATCTTCGTGGCCCTCCTCTGGACTGCTCCAACAGTTCCACGTCCTTCCTGTGCTGGTGGCTCCAGAACTGTACACAGCACTCCAGGTGGGGTCTAAGGAGAGCAGAGTAGTGAGAGCAGGACAGTGAGGATGGTGAGGCACTGGAACAGGTTGAACACTGGAGGTGTTGGAGGAGGCCTTGAGTGAGCTGTACTAGTGGGAGGTGTTCCTGCCTATGGCAGGGGGCTGAAACTAGATGATCTTTGACGTCCCTTCCAACCTTACCATTCTATGATCCCATGAAATAAAACCAAATTGGCTAAACCAAGCTTTTACCACTCAGGAGAACGAAACAAACCTGATGCCATGAAAATTATCGCTAGCAAGGGATTAGGTTTATTTTGATTTTTCTACTGTAACCTTTTATTTTAAAAAGGATCTTTTTAACCAGGTTTGTTCAAACTGATTTCTAAGCTCAAGTGTTGACATTAATCACAAACATGTTAGGTAATTGTTTAAAGCCAATAACTGAGTTAAGCACCTGTCCAGTAGCTTTAGCAACAAGACTGAAAAGAAAGTGTAAAAGAAAAGCCAGTGCCCTAAATGAAAATCATCATTAGGACAAAGGTACAGATAAGAGGATTTACTTCTTAATCTTATAGTAAAAACAAATTTAAGTGACCTTTTTCTGATGTAAGGAGAGGAGTAATAAACCATTAACACAATTTCTGCTCCTTCCAACTTCACTTTGGGTAGAAAACCAAAGTGGCGTGATTTTTCATCAGACCACCCATGTTATAATTTCCCTGGACCACTATGCTTCTTATACAGTCATAGAATCATAGAATGGTAAGGTTGGAAGGGACCTCAAGGATCTTCTATTTCCAACCCCTTGCCAGAGGCAGGGACGCCTCACACTAGTACAGGTGTACAAGGCCTCTTTGCCATGTTGTACCAAAAAGTGAAAAATATTTCTAGATTTTTACTGGTTTTCATCTATTTGAATGTGTTTAACATCTTTGTCAGTGCCATGGACAGAGGAATCAGTGCATCCTCAGCAAGTTTGCAGATGACACCAAGTTGTGTGGCACAGTCGACTTGCTAGAGGGCAGGGATGCCATCCAGAGGGACCTGGACAGGCTGGAGAGGTGGGCCCAGGCCAACCTCATGACATTCAACAAGGCCAAGTGTAAGGTCCTGCACCTGGGTAGGCACAATCCCAAGCACAAATACAGGCTGGGTGGTGAATGGCTGGAGAGCAGCCCTGAGGAAAAGGACCTTGGAGTCTGGGTTGATGAAAAGCTCAACATGAGCCTGCAGTGTGCATGCAGCCCAGACAGCAACCGAGTGCTGGGCTGCATCAAGAGCAGCGTGGCCAGCAGAGCAAGGGAGGGGATTCTGCCCCTTTAATCTGGTCTCAGACCACACCTGGAGTACTGTGTGCAGTTCTGGAACCCTCAGCACAGGAAGGACATGGAAGTGTTGGAGCGGGTCCAGAGGAGGGCCACAAAGATGATCAGAGGGCTGGAGCAGCTCTCCTATGAGGACAGGCTGAGAGAGTTGGGGCTCTTCAGCCTGGAGAAGAGAAGGCTTCGAGGGGACCTGATAGTAGCCTTCCAGTATCTGAAGGGGGCCTACAGGAAGGCTGGAGAGGGACTATTTACAAGGTCCTGCAACGACAGGACAAGGGGCAATGGGTTTAAACTGGCAGAGGGGAGATTTAGACTGGATGTTAGGAGGAAGTTCTTTGCAGTGAAGGTGGTGAGGCACTGGAACAGGTTGCTCAGGGAGGTCATGGATGCTTCCTCCCTGGAGGTGTTCAAGGCCGGATTGGATGAGGCCTTGAGTGAGCTGTACTAGTGGGAGGTGTCCCTGCCTATGGCAGGGGGTTGGAACTAGATGATCCTTGAGGTTCCCTTCCAACCTTACCATTCTATGATTCTATATCTGTATCTCTCTCTATATATATATGTATCTTCAGAGCAGCCTTATGAGTTGGGACAGTAATAATAGATAACATAGCATCAATAGATTACCATAACATGATAATTTTACCATGTTTTTTTACTGAGAATACTGAACTAGTCAGGTCAGGCATCTTGTCATCGTCACACGCTAAACCTGCAAGGAGTCATCCCAAAATCCACCTTTCCTAGATGCTACCCCAATGCTCTGGTCTACAAGACTAATTCAGTTCTTAAACCAAAGGCACCAGGTATGTCAACAAACACTCGAGAGAGCTTTTTTCTTCCTATACCACTTATAAAAAGTGAATTTCAATATTACTGTTTAGTGAATAACCAGATAACTGATTCGAGTTGTTCAATTATAAGAACTTTCAGGCTAGGAGAGCAAATTTCCTTTTCCCATCCTAAAAATCAAATGTTCCTGGCACTAGATAAACCAAACTCATTTGCAAGCAATAAACAGAAGCAATTTGAGGCAAGGAACTATTGGTTCATGTGGGAAGAAGTCAGTATCAGCTGTCACCAACACCTTTGTGTGGTCGCTCCTGTAAGAGTCAGTCCAACAACTCCACATCTACAAAGTCTACTTTCATATGCTATCCAGATGCTGGGCATGACAGGCTATAATTAAAACAAAAGAGAAATTAAAAAATAATACAGCCACAGCTTTCTTCTGTCTGTATAGACCACTAACTAATGATTGCTTTACATATTTACTCTTCTCAGATCAGTTACCCACACTACCATTGCCCCCTTGATCTCAAATAAATACCTTTATGCATCACTTGCTAAAAGAGAATAAAAGATCTGCTGCTCTATGAGACAATCAGACAGAATTCAATTAGATGCATGTGTCTCACAAGAACAAAAACAGGTCAGGTGTGTAAATATTTAATTAAATTCCTAAATTAAAAGATCTAATCTACAACTGAAAGCCTCTAGCAGGCTTAATAGCAATAACAACATGACTTAGAGCAGTAATACAAACCTTAAATCACTTATAACAAGATTTAAAAAAAATTATACACTTGAGTATCTCACATCCTCAAATAAGAACTACATTAAAATTGTATTTAATTTTCTAATATATTGTTGCTACGTATTTTTAGAGCACCATCTGTATTAGATGTTACCACTAATGACCCCATTATTTACCCTAGGAATTTCCAGTTAACATATGAAAAGCTAGAACCTACCAGTTCCCTTGCTTCTTCGAGCTGTTTCTCAACATTTGCAACCATCTGCTTCTTCTCATCTGAAACAGAATTGTGAAAATAGCAATATAATTGCACTCTTGCCATGAAAAAGAAATACAGAAGCTTCTGAAAGTCTTTTTTTAATCAGTTAAAACTGACTCAAGGGAGTCAGTTTTCTGTGTGACATCATCACACACTGGGATACCCAAGTTAGTAACTAAAAACAAAACAAAACAGGAGCCTGGAAATTCCTTGAAGTCTTCTGCTTTGTTATACAGTATATGCCAGTTAGGAAAGCACTTAAAGCTGCTCCAGGTGATGGAGTTATGCCTCAGTAGGCTCTTACTGGGTGTGTACAAATGCATGAGGTGGCACATACTTACACCAAATGGAAAAAACCCCAACTAATCTGCTTTAAGAACAAAGGCTTATCCTATTTATTTGCAAAATATGAGACATAAAACTGAGCATCCCACTTATAATGAATCCAGGTATTGAAGAGAAAGGAGTTTTTTGTTATGTTGTGCCTCTGCTGGGTCCAGAGCTATTTCTTTTGCTTCAACAGAAACCAAATGAAATGTCATGGGAACTGCAAGAGAATCACCATCCTCTAACATCAATAAAAATGTAAATTTGGAATAAAAGATGAACATTAAAAAAATATTCACATCAGTTCTAAGCTGTATGTAGCAATTATCACACACTAGGTTCCCCAACAAGTCTATATATCCCAGCTACAAAAAACTTGCCTGACTTTTGATCTGCCTCTAACCATCCATCCTCAGGCAGAGAATCCAGTATGAACTGAGATTTAGTGTCACATCTGCCAAATATGCCAACTGCTTGACCACTTGCTTTGCTACAGCATGAAAGGAGATTTTCTGAGGAGTATTTAGTCAGTGGGTAACAAACCCTTGAAGTGTTGATTAGTAACCATGGGCATTCAGGAGCTTCAAATGCTACCATATGCACTGTCTTTTGCATTGCCCTGTGCCACTCTCATGGCTACATCCTCCACGCTTCAGACTGTAAATCCACCCATTATCTCAACGAAGAGCACTGCTCATTTGCAACCAAGAGCATCAGAAGATATCTGTGCTAGTGGTTCACTTGGTAAGAAATGAACTAGATGAAAGTATCTTCATTCATTGCTCCTCAGAGATGGATAAGCTGACACAAGAGTTTTGATTGCGTATTTTCAGAATTTATGGGTTTCTTTTTTAGCCTGAATTCCTTTGCTTGTTCCATGTTGCCACTTTGTATCCCAGAACTGACATGCTGAAGACTATTTTACGATCTCCTTTGACCCTCTCCTTGTCATAAGTCACTGAATTTCAAGAGGGACTTCCTTTATTAAATTAAATTTAGCTTCTATCAGGCTGAAATGCTGTTTTTAAGCAAACTTAGTGCTATAGGCAGGAATCAGGTGATGCTGAGCTAGCAAACTAAACCAGAATTTCTGTCACCTAAAGTAAAACAGGCCTTTAAAGCAACCCTCCTTAAAAGCAACAGAACTACTTCAGGAAGGACTGAATTGCTAGTGAAGCATCCCCTGCTTAAGCAAGCTGCGTTTCAGCTGAGTCCTCCCACTACTGTTCCCCAGTATCCTGCATCACATTCACATGGGCCTATCCATCTGTCTCCTCATCTACCTAAGATATTCTACATTCTCATTTAAGGACACATGAACATCATGATCTGCCCTTCTTCAGTTACATCCCTTGCAGCTCTGCCCAGAGAGAGGATCAGGTTCACAATCACCTTTCCACCTTTAATATAATATAGAGATCTTTGCAAATAACCAACCACTTTCTGGGACACACCATCCTGCACATGATTCACAGGAATAAATCATATGCACCAGGTTACCACCCAGGAAGCTGCTATAGTACTTAGAGCATGCAGGTAATTAATTTACACTACAAAAACAGAGACATAGTCTGAGCTCCTTCACTATGAGAAAATTCCTCTCAGAGAAGCCCAAGTTCTCAAAAATGTCTTACAGCCAACTGAAAAGGCAACAAACACTCCTTCTGAGATTGGACTTGATACACAAGTGGTACAGTGTTGGTGAGATTCATCTGAAGTTGAGACTCTCAGGCTCTGACTCTGCCATATCCTGTATGAACAAATCAAGGTGTTTCTGGGTGGCAGCAGAAAGAACTGAACAACAGCACATCTGGCAAAACACAACTAGAATAAAATCTCGTATTATTCTGAAGGCCTCTGAGCACAGGGAGCTCTGCCAGAGACACAAGAAGCAGGCACTTTAACTGCCCCTGCCCCCAAATTAAAAGTTAAAGCACAGCTCTACGTCATCCCAGAGCTTCCCTTCATAACCTTGAAAGAGGCCCACAATTTCATCAAGTAATCCTCTCTACAAAGCTGAACCAGGGAAAAACAGCATCTTTCTTGCAAATCTGGAATCCACACTGCCACATCTGGCAGAAGATGCAGCAGATGCTCATTTCTGTGCAGCACTTTTAGTTCTCTGCTAATCATGCATTCCTTGAATTCCCCACCAGTCTCCCAGGATGGCACCCAAGTCAGAACATGTAACAATTTCTGATTCATCTTCCTGAACCCAAAAGAAATGAGAATTTACTACTTGTTTGCATGCATATTTCAATTCTCCTACCCAGCATCCCAAAACATCTCTGGTCTTTGCTCTCTTTGGAAGCAGGCAAGGTGACAACAGACAAAAGAAAGTACAGTGTAAGATATAAAACAGAAAACCCATTTTATTGAAGCTGAAATAAAATTTAAAAATACAGTAGCAGAAAATTAGTGTACTATAACAAGTTCAGATTTCCCTGAGTTTTACTGGTTTACAATTTCCATATACGTTAAGTAACGTGAAAATTGGGAATATAAAGTTGGGGTTTGGGAGATGATATTTCACTTGTGATTACAAGAACTACCCAGCACTCCACTGACCTGCAGGATCTTACCTACCCACAGAGATATTAAAATACAGATCTTTGCTAAGGAAAGTACACAAGAAGGCTTGGCTGAAACTGCTCCCATAAAACTGGGGAGGTACTCAAATGATCTTCAGGTGGTTAAGTTAATTAATCTTCAACAGAACTCCAGAGCTGCATTTTGACATCATCTCAGATTCATCAGTACATAATCACCCAGCTGGTGACCACAGCAAGTGCTGGGAGCAAGGCCTGCTGACAACAGCCTTTGTGGTTCCTTTAAACACAGATGTGTGATCAGGCACACAGCAACATCCCAGCACTGCAGCTTTGGGAGCAATAGCTTCACAGACTTCCAGGAAGGCAGCTGAACTTACTGCAACTGCTGCTTATCTGGGGCACATGATGCTGCACAGACCCAAAGGAAGAAGTGGTGGCAGGATCTAGCAGAGTCACTTTACTAAGGAAAAACAAGTATACCAAAGTATCAACCATTTGTTTCCATTCTCCTCTCTTCCTTCAGGGGCATCCATGTAAAACCCTGGTGGGAGTATGCTTCCTGGTGCCAATTGCCTGCAGGAATGCCAATACCTCTAGGCCAGTTGTTGGTATCAGCAACAGAAGCATGACATTTTACAACACTGTCAATCAGAAAACACACTTGCTGGAATGGTTTTCAAACAATTTACTTCAAGTTTTAATGCCATGGTTTACCTAAGGAAACATTTCACAGTTAGAATCCCCAGAAAAAGGAGGACACAATATCCACAGGATGACTTGCTTACAGACTGCAGAAGAGGCGAGAGTGAGTTAGTGAGAGAAGCTTGTCACTAATCTTGCAGATCAGGACAAACAAGTTACAATCCAATTAAGGATCCTCATATTATTCACTGTACTACTTCACTATGTCTTAGTAGTGCCCAATCTGCTTACTTGATCACTTCCTTCAGCATACTTCCATCATAAAATAATGAAAAAATGATGTTTGTATCTTTTTTTCTTAATATGGAATTGGTACTATCCTTCCAGAAAAATAAAATATAATGCTCCAGCAAATCTATCCAAAATTAGAACAGATTTTTTTTTTTTAAAAATCTGGCAATGTCCTAAAGAAAATATCACATGTAGCCTGTACAATTTAACTGGGCAAATTGACAGAATATGGATAACGACAGGGGGAAAAAAATGGTCTTTTTTTTCCCCTCTAGGTAAGGACTGAAAACAAAGAAATCCACTCTGTGTTTTTCACATAAAGTTGTATCATTTTCTTACAAGAAACAAGATTTTACTGCGTTTTCCTCTGTTCTTTCAGCTCTGCCCTTGCATTAGTCACTCATTTATCCCTCAAAATACAGCATTTTACAGAAAGGCATAAATCAGCAGACAAGTATTGAAAGGTAACACAGCACTAGTTGGATCTCACAACCACTGAAGAGATTAAAAAGTCTGGACTAAGACAGAGCAGTCTCAGCGCTTGTGGAATTGCTTCTTTTTATTAGTAGATGCCGAGGAAGAGATTGAATAGCAAAGTGTTTCATTCATAGACCACTTACAGATGTTGCTGTGCTGGCCAGGGTGGTTTATATGTTCAACACTACCAGAAGTTACTGTACAACAGAAGAGACAAATGGAATAACACACATGTGATACTCTCTTCTCTTTGGATTATAAAACTGGGTTCAAGAGGCACAACATAATCAGTCAGACCTGAAAGAGAGACTGTAAACTCCAGTACATGGGTACAGAAGAAGATTAAAGGTGAGACTTTCTTCAGCTAAATCTATTACAGGCTGAAATAGAGTGCTGTGATTTTCCAGTAGAAAATGCAGGTATCAGGTATCAAGAATAAGAGCACTCAAGTCTAAAACCATCCCAACCCAGAGGGTACTGTGCTGGGAAAAGACAGCATTTGTGCTGATAAAACTCTCTTTCACATCAAGTAGTCAACATTTATATAAATTTTTGGGCAAATCACAAGACAAGATGTTACTCTGAAACACTAAGGAACATTAATCAAACACATCAGCCAATGATTTTCTATTTTTTCAAAGACCTGCAGCATTGTAGATCATCTGTTTAAAAGCCATTTGTCTATGTGTAAAATTGTCTTTCATTCTCCAGATATTTGCCTCAACAGACGACGTTTCTTCCCAAGACGTTTTATTGTCCCTGCTGCTTACTGTTTCTGTAGTATCAGAATGCCTTTGTTACACTTCTTGCTGAACTGTTTATGCATTTCTGACAACGGAATTGTTTGTTGGGCCATCATCCTCCTAAAACACAAGACAGCATCGCACCAAATGCGGGAATGTTGCAAAAATAATTAGCCAGTATTTCTCCAATTCACTTGAACACGAAGCATATAGCAGGTCCGTCTTTGGCAGCAGAAGGAAACAAACCCATCACTAGATTTCAGGAGATCTCTGTATTATGCAGAAGTAGCATAAGTCCTTATACCTTTCATCCTGCCTCTTCCAGCGTGGAGGAAGAAGGTCATCATCAATCTCTCTCAAATCACTGCTGCTGAAAACTGCCACCTCATGTTCATCTCTCCTCACATCCCCCTCCCACCTCATAATTCTCTTTTTGAGGCTTTCCCAGTCATTTCCACAAGAACTAACTGGAACTTCTGGTGATGAAGAAGAAAAGATCTTGCAAATGTTCCTATTAAGAAACAAGGGGAAAATGTGTATTTAAAATACTTCTAATTAAAGTGTTCAGCATATTCAGAGACACTTTTTTCCCCCAGGTGGTCAAATGCTTCTATTAGCTATGACTGCAAGATGCTGTGAAGTCATAATGAATATTTTGCTAATGAAAGACAGAACAGCCCTGAAAAATTGCAGCAATGCAGTCACTCATAAAGGTACAGTGCCAAGAAGTAGCTACAGTGCTAGCAAGACCAAGCCATGTACAATCAGATTCAAATACTAATATGGAAAAGCCATGTCTTAAAAAAAGAAAAATAAAAATTAACACCTGTCTTATCTGGAGGCCATTTACCCCAGCGCCACACTACTGGTCACGCAGGGAACGTGCATTCTTTCTTCTCTGAGAGGACAGCCAACTCTAAAAATCCCTTCTCATGGCCACATAAAAGAATCATGATTTCAAAGCCTGCTGCTTCTAGGGTATGTCACTGTTTAAGACCATACTCTTCATACATCTCATATTTAAGCTCCAAAGTGTTAGTGAATAACGGAGACTGATTCAATAAGAAGATTCCACTACTACTGAACAGAATATTCTTCCTACTATTATCAGACACCAATTACTTTCAAAATGTGTATGGTTAAGAAATTAAATTTCTATTCTTTCTCCATAAATCACTGTGGCACTACTGACTCTCAGAAGAGGAGTCAGCAGTGTATTTATGCCTCTCTGTTTCTAAAAGTGGTCCTTAAATTTACTCTGTTTAAAAGTGAACATCCCTTTGTGAAACAGTAGGAAATACTGCCTTGAGTAAGTACTTCACATTTGTGAGGAGTTCACTGCATCCTCGGAGTAAATTGTTCCAGTAGCCATTTATGGGTTAAGTATCATCTCTGAGCAGGCTAAACTACACCAGTTCTAAATTTCAGTCACAGAAACTCTTTGGATTTCTCCTTTCTTCCTTTTGTAAGTCTTCACTACAAAATGGAAAAAGTTTTCTACCTCGTAAGTACCTGCAGATTGTAACTTTTTGTTAAACTCAACAGCAACATAGCTCTGTTAAGCTGATGAAAAGGCATCGTTTCCTGTACTTTAATCATGCCTGTGATTGCTCATTGAACTCAAATTTATCAGAAGACTTTCTAACTTGCTAAGATTAGAATTGCACATGACCTTGCAGCATCAGACAGGCTTTTCCTCAAAAATCCACATTTATGTGTGTCAGATTTTATTTTGGACTTCTGAATTAACAATGTTTTAGTTGACCACCTATCTCAAATCCTTTTTAGAGTCCCTGCTTCATCACTTAATGACGCATTTCCCACTCTATAAGTAGGATGTTATTCTTTGGTCCTGAATGGACAATACCTTTTCCTACCATAAAAGTACACCATCAGTGTGAGTTTATTCCCTCCTTGTATGATATCCACTCCTACAGTTTAACCTTTGGAGATGCACATAGGAAGCACCCGCAGAAAAATGTAATGATTTGGAAACAGAAGAGGCGTTAAAGGAGAAACAGACCAGAAATTCACTAGCTTCAGCTCAGTCTCGTACTAGGGCACTAGTTTCTTATACACTAGGCAATTCAGCTGGACTGGTTAAAGGGATGATCATTTTCAGCTTTCTACTCTAACATCCTTAGAGAGAGAGTATTGTCTCTACTGCAGGAATACATCATGAATCAGATCATGAATGCTGCAGGCAAGTGACAAACACATTAAAGCAAATGAACAGTGATTTCTTTGAACCTCTCCTACATGTGAGTCACCACAGTCAATTATCCAAATCAAATGTTTTAACAATAAGAAGAAAAAACACAGATTTGGATTAAATCGTGCACAAATTGTATCTATGCCACATAAAAAGAACAAATGAGGTTTGTTTGCCATACTGGTGCTGTGGCACGATCACAATAACACTCATTCAGCAGCAACACTGGTAAAGGAAACATCCAGCCAGTTCTGACCCCTGCTCAGCCTTTCAGTTGCAGTGCCCAAACTTTGTGTGGTCTACAGCAAGGCAGCAGAGAAGGGATGATCCTTACAGCTGTCCAGCCAACAATATTCTGTCAGGTTATTCGTAACACATTTCGTGAGACAACTCGCTGCTCGAATATGGGGCAGGGAAATTAATCCTGACTTGGCTGCAATAAAGAGCTTTCAAGAAAGCGTATTCCGGTGACAGGACACAGGGACACCACACTGAAAACACTAATATCTCTCTAAGCACTTGTTGCCGGGAAGCCAGATGCTCCGGGATTTGGAAAGGTTCTTACGAACAGCAGGGGCCTGTGGTGCAGAGCGAGAGCCGTGAAGTCGGAGAGCAGCGCAGGTGGGAGCCCCTCGCGCCGGACACCTACGGCCTCGCCGCGCAGCCAGGCGAGCAGTCCCCCCCCCCGCCTCAGGAGCCCGTCGCTCACCTCCTACCAGCTTAGGCACCTTCCCGATCCTGCCCGTGATCTCGGCCGTCAGCACCGCGAAGTCCTGTTCGTAGCTCTCGAAGTCGGAGGACATGACGGCGGTGCTGGGGGAGGCCGTGGCCCCACTACACTCCGCGGAGATATCGCGCTCAGCTGGGATGGGAGCGCTCAGCTGGGATGGGAGCGCTCAGACACTCCGCACCGAGAAGCTTCCGCGTTCTGCTACCTGCAAAAGCGTCCCCCTCGCCTCCGGATGGCCTTCCACAGGTTCCGGCGGAACTCTCCGCCTCTTCTCAGACGCTTTAACTGGCACGGCCCTGCTCCCCCCTACCGCTCCGCCGCCCCTTGGAGGTCTTCGCTTAGGGGCTCTAACTACAGCCCCCAGGCCCAAAGAAGGAGACGGAGAAGGCAGCCTGCGTACGCCCTGCAACCCGAGATCCCACAGCCCCGCGAGTGATCTCCGGGATCGGAAGGACAAGGCTGAGGTGCCGGCGGCGGGACGCTGTTTCCCGGAAGGATCCTGTTGCAAACGGACTGCCGGGGGGCGGGAGCGGCTGACCGGGAGGCGCCCGCGGGCGGAGATAAGTGTGNNNNCGGAGCGGGGCCGAGGTCCGGCGGGTGACGGCACCTCCCCTTCCCTTTCCTCAGTGCGCTCTTTCTGTCTCGGCATCCGGCGGGACGGTGCGGGACTGAGCGTGGCGGGAGCCATGGGCGGCGGCCGCCGGGCGGCAACGGGCGGGCGCCGGTAGCAGCCATGGACGGGCCGGGAGGGCTGCGCCGAGCGCGGCGGCTATGCCACTGGGGGCCGCTGGTAGCCCTGGCCGTGGTGGCCGTGTGCTCCGCCACCGCCATGGCCGACGCCGCGCTGTGGTACTGGCCCCTAGACACTGCCGGAGGGAGCGTCAACTTCATCATGCTCCTCAACTGGACCGTCATGATCCTTTACAACTACTTCAGCGCCATGTTTGTCGGCCCGGGGTACGTCCCTCTGGGATGGACGCCGGTAAGCGCTGACTCTCGATCACATTATCCCCGGGGCGGGCTCGGTGAGGCGGAGGCTGAGGTGTGGGGTGGGGGGACCCGCGGGCTTCCTCTGGTGGCGGGGCAGGCCTCGCTGAAAGCAGCGTGTGCGGGGTTCAGAGCGGCCGGGCAAGTCGCGTGGTTTTTGGTGCCGCCTTTCTCCCGCTGCAAAAATGGAGCCAGCCCTTAGGGCCACTCCATTCTCCTTGACTTTCAGCCCCTCTTGTTTTGCTGCTGCTTCGCCCCATCCCTTCCTTGTTCTGCCTCTTACACCGATCCGGGGCCGATGGGTAATGTTTCTTCATTGGCGGTAGTTGTGTTTTCTAAGCAAACAAGGAAAGGAGTACTGCTAACTGGGAGTAAGAACTTGAGGTTATTTAGCTACGTGCTCATGCAGACGCTGGTGCATTGAAGACTTAACTCTTACTAATAAAGTTTACAAAAACCGAAAAGACCAAACCCCAAACTTAATTTAGCCAATTTAATTCTTTTTGTGTGAATCAGAAAGTTACGTGTGATGTTGTGTTAAACATAAATCAAGATAGAAACTTGCATTTCTTTTGCTTCAGTAAACTCTTGGAAGAGTGATGATACTGGTTAAGTACTCTAAGCCAACCAGCCAGAGTTTGTGTTCCAGTGGTGTAATAAAAAGATTATTAATCACTTGAGGAATACTTGTCAGGACTAGTGATTAGAGGATGCTGGTGTTGTCGTAACAGGCTCTTGCTTGCTATCTACAAATCTCAGTCTCTCCCTCACCTTGCTGTAGTTGGGCTGTGTGTAAAAGAGAGAGTGGCAAATGATCTAGTTAAACATTAATGCTTAACTGTACTATGTCTTAGTAGTAAGCCTTGATTGGCTCATGGTATGAAATGGAGAGACAAGGTGCACGAACTTTTCCTTAGGTTACAAAGGCACCATGCTGGTTTTTTACTCTGACAATCTCGCTGTGAAACCCTACTTGTGCAGGCGCTTTTCCGGGTGGAAGAACTGCTTATTTCTTTTCTCAACCCACACTTTGAACAGTGGGAGGTGGCTATGCTGACAGCTAAGAGATTTCATGTTTTTTTTCTCTCCTTACCACCTACAATTAAATAGGGTTGGGTTATGAAACGCACCTAGTCAAAAGAAAGCAAAGATGCTTAGCTTAGGAAAATGCCAAGATAAGTGTTGCCAGTAGAATTATTTATGCATCTAATGCACCTGTTTTTCTGTTGAAGGAAAAATCTCAGGATTGCATGTATCTTCAATACTGTAAAGTGTGTCAGTCTTATAAGGCACCACGTTCACACCACTGTCGAAAGTGTAACAGGTACTGTTATTCTTTCAAATTAAGTCCATATTAAAGCAGCTTCAAATCTAATGATGAGCTGTTAATATAGTGTGTTCTTCCAAGTCTTGTACTGCTCATTTTTACAACTGCTCTATGAATGCTGTACCCATTTCAGATGTTTCCACTTTCTTGATGTAGGATTTCTATATGGTTTTACTGTGATTTATTTTAATAAGTCTGTCTTTAATGCTTTCTTTTTATCTTGAAATAAGTTCTTCTTAAGACCTTCTTAGAAGCACTGACAGAACAGTGTAATACTGCTTAAGGAAAGTGAGCCTATTTAAACACCTAAAAAACTTCAAGACCTTAAATTCTCAGTCCAAACATTCACCTGCACAGAGAGTAGAAATGCTTATTCTGACATCTTTCCAAATAGGGATGTTGATTTGAGTGAACATTATGGACTGTGCTTCACTTTTCACTAGAGGTTGGGATTTTTTGACAGGAGTCTGCATATTAAATACACAAGCCTTTTGGATCTGCTTTAAAAGTTCAAGCCTTGCTATGTGTTAGTCTCTGAGCAGGTTTATTCTGAAGTAAAGGACGTTTCTATTAAAAATAGCTGTACTGGAATTTAGTGCAGCTTGAAAAAAGCAAATCACTTCAGCTGTCTGCATTCCAGGCTGTAGTTGCATTAATTTGGGTTTGCAGGGCAGCTCCTCCTATGAAGTACTGTTAGAGAACACAGTGAAAGGATATTGCTGCATACACATTCATTTGTTATTTCGGTAAACACAAGATGTGCAGTCATTGTGGCTGCCTCAGGAAGTGGAGGCTCAAAGTGTATAGCAGTGCTGTAATTTGGTTGCGTCAGCCCACGATGTAAAACGCCTGTTTTCCCTGAGTGCCAGTCTTAGGAGAAAATGGCAGCAGAACATGATGATCCTTTGCAAAAGCAAGTTCTTGAAGTGAAATAAAACAGAATGAACTGTAGCACATTCCCCCAATGCATTTTGCTGATATGCTTCAAGAATTTTCTGTGCCCTCAGCCCTGTTCAAAGTAACTCATTCCCCATGTATTCCCAGCCTGTTGCAATGAATTAGGTAACTTGAACCGTTGCTGAAAGCCTTCCATGCTATGTCAAGGCCCAGTGCATGAATGGAGTTACTTCTTGTGGCCCACCTGAACAGGGTGAGGTTTCTAGCCAAGACCTAGGAACTTCTTCAGAAGCACATTACTTAAAATTACAAGTTCAAGTACTTGTAACAGTGACAGTTGAGTATATGCTAATGAAGAATAGTTTGTTCTTCAAAGGGGGAAAAACTGAACTTCTTATTGGACCTGCTTAAAAGCTAACGAGCTTCTAAAACAAGTTGTTCCAACTTATTTTCTGAGGAGGTGGATGTGCAGTTCAACCCTTCATTTAGGTTTGGTGCAGATGAATTTGAACATTTTTACAATTCTGTTTTATTTAGTGACTATTTATTTACACCTGTTAAATTAAGCCATTGCTATCTGTGACATGAGCAAATCTGCTACCAGCTGTTTTTTTGCACCTGTAACCTACACCAAAATAACCAGCTTTATATTGAATGCAAGAGTGTCTCTAGGGTGTTTACACTTGTTAAATAGATTTTGAAAAGGACTTAACAATAGTGTGAGGTCAATGCATAGCAACTGATGAAGCTTTCAGAGGGTCTGCTACTGGAAAGAAAGAGGCATTAGCACACCTGTGTGTGTCTGTCTTCTTCCTGCAAGAATTCACAGGGGATTTAATGTTTTCTTCATTTTTCTGGTGTTTTTATTTAGCACTAATGCTTTTTTTTTTTTAATTACTGTGTTGATAGTTCTTATATGGACTGTGCTAGGCCTCTGTCTTCTGACTTTGAAACATGGTGTTTATTAGCAAAGAGCAAGTTTGAGTGAAGAGGAAAAGGAATGGGGGGGGGAGGGCCTGAGAGTAGTTTTTGGGTTGTTTCCTTTCACTCTTGTACGTGAAGTATTTTTGAGTAGCAACAAAAAAGGGAAGTACTGTGTTTATCTGTTGGAAATTGGTGGGTTTAAATGAGTGAATGGAGGCTGAAAAGCACAAAATTATCTGTCCTTTGAGCTTTTGGAAAAACATCATACATGTCCTTTATGTTAATCAGTATTTGTTTTTCACAGATGTGTCATGAAGATGGATCACCACTGCCCTTGGATCAACAACTGCTGTGGATACCAGAATCATGCATCTTTCACTCTCTTTCTTCTCTTAGCCCCACTGGGATGCATTCACGCTTCTTTCATATTTGTTATGACTATGTATACTCAGCTTTACAACAGAGTAAGAAAACATAACTCAATGCTAAAATATTTAAGTCAGATGGGTAATTAATCTTTACAAGCATGGGAGAATTTCCTGAGAAGCACAGAATCTTATAGAATGGTTTGGATTGGAAGGAACCTTTTAAAGGTCTTCTAGCCCAACTTGCAACAAGTGGGGCACCTTCAGCTAGATCAGGTTGCTCATAGCCCCATCCAACCGGACCTTGAATGGTTCCAGGAATCTACAATCCCTGAGGGCAACCTGTTCCAGTGTTTTACCACCCTTATCATAAAATAAGCCTTCCTTCTAGCAGGTCTAAATCTACCCTGGTTTAGTTTAAAGCTGTCACTGCTTGCTTTCAACATGTACTCTCAATTCTGATCTTTGCATGTGAGATGCATGTTCATTAATTGGAGGAGGATTCAGAGAAAGTTGTTTCTATTTTTTTTCCCTGTTTCTTGTCATAATCTCTGAGTGTTCCAGAACATTGTGTTGACTGAAGATAGTTTCAGAGTATCACTTTATAGAGAGAAAGAGACAGGCTGTGTTTTGGCTGGCACAGAAACTAGCTGCCATTTGTTTTCAAGGGAGGAGGTAGATGCTGTTTATTGGCTTTTGCTTACCATTTAAAAAAAAAAAAGTATCTAATTCTTCAAGAAAAAAAAAAGCATTCATTTTTAAACTAAATGTAAATTATATTTGGTCTGCTTTTAAATGGAAAAATTTAACTCTGTTAACAGTAAGCAGAACTTGTTTTGAAGTGCACCTTTTATCTCGGATCCACGGTTAAGATTGAGCTCTGATTTCAGCTTTTGTGGCTGCAGTGAATGGCTTGAAAACATCAACTGAATGTAACAGATGAAGGCTGTGTTGTAATTGCAGAGCAGCAATGTTGAGAACTGTTATCTGCCACATATTTGAGAGGAAAACATGTCATTTTTCCTTTGAAAATGAGTACTGTGTTATTCAAATGTTACCTCTCTGAAACTGGTGGATAAATTTTTTGTTAATATGCCAAAGTCCAGATTTTTCTTTTTTTTTTTTCTGAATTTGTACCTAGCTTGTGGAGCTTCCAAGATAGTGATTTTGGTTTAACTTTCCATCTAGAGAAGGTCTTCATCTAGCCAGGAATGTATTTCTGAAAGGTCTTAGTTGCCACTTTTTTTTGTTATTCTTGCATTATAAACCTGTCAGAAGTCAAGCACTTGGCTTCAGAGCCAGATTTCCTATTGGTGACTTGTTTCAACTGAATTAAGTTTTCTCTCTGTAGATATCTTTTGGGTGGAGCTCTGTTAAGATTGATATGAGTGCAGCCAAAAGAGACCCTCGACCCATTATTCCCTTTGGACTGTCTGCATTTGCTGCATCTTTATTTGCCTTAGGACTGGCATTAGGAACAACTATAGCCGTTGGTATGCTGTTTATTATTCAGGTAAGTTTATGATTTCTGTAACAAAGAAATTATAAGCTGTAAGTTTCCCCCACTTTTGGAGCAGAAACAGAATTTGAGACTGAGTTGGGAGAAGTTGGAATAAGGAATTGGCTGGATGGTCGCACACAGAGTGGTGATTAAGGGCACAATGCCCACCTGGAGACCAGTGACAAGTGGTGTCCCTCAGGGGTCAGTGCTGGGACCAGTGCTGTTTAACATCTTTGTCAGTGACATGGACAGAGGAATGGAGTGCACCCTCAGCAAGTTTGCGGAGGCTGCAGAGGTGGGCCCAGGCCAACATCATGAAATTCAGTAAGGCCAAGTGTAAGGTCCTGCACCTGGGTAGGCACAATCCCAAGCACAACTCCAGGCTGGGTTGTGAATGGCTGGAGAGCAGCCCTGAGGAAAAGGACCTTGGAGTCTGGGTTGATGAAAAGCTCAACATGAGTCTGCAGTGTGCACATGCAGCCCAGACAGCAACCAAGTTCTAGGCTGCATAAAGAGCAGCGTGGCCAGCAGGGCAAGGGAGGGGATTCTGCCCTTGGACGAGGCCTTGAGTAACCTGTACTAGTGGGAGGTGTCCCTGCCTATGGCAGGGGCTTGGAACTAGATGATACTTGAGGTCCCTTCCAGCCTTACCATTCTGTGATTCTAAGTTGTTTGTTTAGAGCTGATGTTACTGTATAAGTTTTCCAGGCATTTATGTTGCTTTCTCCCAGTTTCTCTATTATCACAATGCAGAACTGGAAAGTGAAAATCATTAGAATTAAGAAAATGTGATGTGAGGATTTATAAACTCTCTGGAAAAGGGTAAAAAACTTAATATGTCAGGGGTTACATTGCCCTGTCCCTTAAAACAGATATGAACAGGACTGGTACATTGCTTCAACTGTTTGAGCTCTTTGTAATGAAGCAAAAAATTGTCTATTTTAAGTATACACTGAAATACTGTGACACTGTTATCCTCCTGAATGATACAGTTGAGAATGTAGTATGTATCAAGGCTGCATCTTGATTTTGAATGTTTTATGTTTCACTTACACCTATAAAAGTTGTTCTGTCCTTCGAAGCAAATTTAGCTTGTTAAATGAAATTTGCTTAGCCTAGCTTCTCTATTTCTGCATCAAGCCTGTGCTAATTTCACCTACCCTTTTATTTCAGATGAAAGTCATTTTGACAAATAAAACTTCAATCGAGTCCTGGATTGAAGAAAAGGTAAGCTTCTATTATGGTGTTCTAGTAGTAGTTCTCAAGTTCTTGTGTTGCATCTCTGCATTTAAACCAAATGTGTCACTTCAGTTCACCACTGACTTAGCACCTACAACCAAATTTTCCCTTACTGTCTCTTTCTGAAATGTCTGCACGTAAATGATTTTTTCATCTATTTTTCTCTTTTGTTTGAGGAAATTGGTGTGAACATTAGAAAAATACTTCTTTTCCAGAGACACATTTATTTGGAGTATGGGTGTGTTTGCATCTGTAACTTGAGTTGTCTTGGATTTTTCTTAGGCCTGCCCATGTCTTTAATTGTCCACCTTTCCTTCCCATTCTAGGTGGCATGTTTTGGTTTGCAATTTTCTTAATATGCTACTTTTCTGATGAAACTGGGGAGGATTTTCCTTGCTGTTGAAGAAGTACTAGGAAATAATGACATACCCAGTAGTCTTTAAATTTCTCTTTAATTCCCATACCTTTTTAGAGGTTTTCACAAGACTTCAGAAGAGATACAGCCAAGTGACAGAAGCTAATTTTAAAGGAATTGACTAATTGATTACAGATTAGTTCAGTGCCAGTAGGTTATTTTGTATAAATCCACAAACACTTCATTATCTTGTTTTCCCTTTTATTCTGTGTCAGAATTAATGTGAGGATCTTGATTGTGTAAGTACCTCAGTATTCTGATGCCTTTTCATTGCATGGAATTCAGTAGACCTGGGTGTTAGTGCCATCAGATCTTTGTGTCCTTTGACCTGAGGTCAATGGAACAGAAATGCGTGAAAAATCTGTTAAACAGATACAGTAGAATTTGGAGTACTTTATTGAACTTTTTACTGTAAAAACAGGCTGCTTATGTCCCTTCTTAAAGCACAGTATCACAGATTGTAATACATAAGTATTACACATTGATACCTAAACATATTAATGCAGCAAAGAGAACAAACTCTTCTGTGGCTGCTCCACTAGATGTCATTGTTTCTGGAAGAATGAAAAGTTCACAACTGCAGAATGTGGCAGTCTGGTGTACAAAAGCATGCTCTTTCTTGGAGGTAGAATAGATACTACAAATACTGAATTATGCTCATGGTGGTTAGGATGGAACCCTGAGCTGTGGAAAGCATGGGCAACTGAGAAATAGTCAAGCATAGAATCATAGAATGGTAAAGTTGGAAGGGTCCTCAAGGATCCGTCTAGTTCCAACCCCCTGCCATAGGCAGGGACACCTCCAATTAGTACAGGTCACTCAAGGCCTCCTCCAACCTGGCCTTGAACACTTCCAGGGAGGGAGCAGCCATAACCTCCCTGGGCAACCTGTGCCAGTGCCTCACCAACCTCACTGCAAAGAACTTCCTCCTAACATCCAGTTTCAATCTCCCCTCTGCCAGTTTAAACCCATTGCCCCTCATCCTGTCATTGGAAGACCTTGTAAACAGTCCCTCCCCAACCTTCCTGTAGGCCCCCCTCAGATACTGGAAGGCTACTATCAGGTTGTCTCGAAGCCTTCTCTTCTCCAGGCTGCAGAGCCCCAACTCTCTCAGCCTGTCCTCATAGGAGAGTTGCTGCAGCCCACTGATCATCTTTGTGGCCTCCTCTGGACCCGCTCCCAGCAGTTCTGTGTCCTTCCTGTGCTGGGGGCTCCAGAACTGTACACAAGTACTCCAGATGGGGTCTGAGGAGAGTAGAGTAAAGGAGCAGAATCCCCTCCCTTGCCCTGCTGCCTCATGCATCAGTCCTTAAAAACCCTCATAAAATAAAATCTTAGTGTGAAGTGGATTAGTCAGTACAGCCACTTGTCTGTACTGTTAAAGAGTAAATGGAAGGGGGGACAGGGAAGTTAGGATAGGGAAGTCAAACCAGATGCACTTCTAACTCCCTTAACTGTGTAAGTAGCTTTAAAAGCCTGAGTTAGTATAGCAGGAATTTACTGCTCTCATCTTAAAATGTTTGCTTCTCAGTCTCATGGACTCATTGAGGACTTAAGACTTGGCCTTCTTTATAGCTGCTGCTTGATTGCAGTTTGTAGAGTGTGTTCTTATATACTGTATTTCTGAATTCTTTTCCAGGCCAAAGACAGAATCCAATACTACCAAACGGGTGAGACTTTTATTTTTCCCTATGACATGGGAAGTAAGTGGAAGAACTTCAAGCAAGTGTTTACATGGTCTGGGATTCCTGAGGGAGATGGCTTGGATTGGCCAGTAAGAGATGGCTGTCATCAATACAGTTTGACGGTATTTGTCCTTCAATCATGTCTCAAGTTAATTCTCACTACCCAACTGTCTGTGTTTCCTTTGCACTCATATACTGGCTCTTTAAAAAACAGGCTAGTAGTGCATATACTTAAAACAGGAGTTCTGTCAAGTGTTTTCCTGTTTGATAAAAAAAAAAAAAGTATGCTTTAATTGCTTTATGTGATGGTTTGAGGGGTCCCAGGTTCCCTTAAGAAGACCACAGGGACAAAGTCTGTCCCGAGGCAAAGCTGGTCATCCTTGGATATCATAATTTATTATTCAGTCCCATAATCCTGCTATCACTTTAAGTGAGCAGCAAAGTCAGTTCTTTTCTCTCTCCTCCCCTCCTTTAGGATCTCTGGAGGGACTCTTATCTGGGTGACTGTGTAGGGGTAAACCTCTCTGTGGCCTTGAAGGCTGCAGCTGCAGTGAATTTTGAGCTGTGGAGAAAATGAGCACTGGGGTTTTGGTGGTTTAGCCTGGTTGGGGGTAAGGTTTTGGGGAATTCTCATGTATCCTCTATCTGTATTAAGTGTTAAGGATTTCATGCCATGTCTCTTCCTGCACATCTTTAAAACTTTTCTGTATTTCTCTTCAGTAAGAGCATTACTCCTTTACTGCAGTTTTTTTTTTTTCTGGAAGAGTAAAATAATCTAAGTCTGTCACGGTCTTAAACAAAAACCCAACACATTTAAATGGTTTCAATACCTGAATTAATTTTCTGCTGAATGCACAAACCCTCTTAAACTAAACACTGCCTAAATTTATTTTTATAATCATTTATAGATAGAGCAACTGAAACAGAAAGCAGACAAGCGAGTAAGAAGTGTAAGTATTTGTGGTTTGGTCTGAACTTCCTTTCACATGTCAGTGTAAATAAATGTAGTTACTGAGACTATTTCTTTTCTTGGTTTTTTTGATTTCCAAGTTTAAAAAAAAAACAACAACTTTGTTTCCACACAATGTGCTGCAGCCTTCACTTAATTAAACCTAGCATTTAGATTTCTTTTGCATTTGTTCACAAGTTTCCAGACAATGAGAAATGTGATGATAAAGATGACTGTTTTATTGTTAAGCAGTTTAGATTTTAGAGTCTCTTTGACAGCTGTTGCCATTATGCTTACATCTAATGGTATGCTTGAATTGATGGTGGGGGTTTTTTGTATGCAACTGTCAGCAGGGCCACAGCTACTTACAAGAATGCATTGCTGTGTTCTGTTCACATTTGTAGGTGCGGTATCGAGCCATAGAAGATTACAGTGGTGTCTGCTGTCCTGTGACTAAAGGCATTAAAACATTCTTCACAACACCATGCACTGAAGAGCCTAGAATTGCACTGAGCAAAGGAGATCTGATTTTAGCCACAAGAGGCTTAAAGTTAGTGGTTCCACACCTTTTGTTTGGTTAAAAGAAAAATTAAGATGATTTCTGGCATCTAATAATGTTTTACACTTTTTTCCCCAGACACTGGATGTATGGTGAGAAGATTCACGACTCAGCTGCTGATGGTATGAAGCAGTTATTTTCACTTTTTCTACTGAAAATTAGAAATCCATTTCATAGCTGTCTAGAAACATGGACAGTATTTTAAGTTAAGATCTCCAAGTGTATAATGACTGACCTTACTGGTGTTAGCTTCTGTTCCAACAAAAACCGCATCTGTAGTTTTCACTATTTACATCTGGTTGACTTGCCAGTTTTGATAAACTACATAGGGAAGTGTCCATGTGTCTTTAATGAGAGGTCTCCATGAGCTGCAAGTGCTTTGGCAGCTCACTAAGATGAACTTTTTCAGCCATTAAACCTTGCCAATTTTGATAAACATTAAAGCAATATGGCAGGTAGAAAAAACGCTCATGTAGCACCTTCTTTAAAGGTGAATTGGGAAGGGAGCAGTTCTTCCTGTTAGAAGTTGTTAGACTTCTGTACTCTTCAGACGTCAATGATGATTTCATTTATTGTTGTTTAGTGGTCTGTCTTCAATATACTGAGATTTCCTAGCTAAATAACCATTATCTTTACAAGATCTAGATTACTGTTTTCACATCTTTTTAAAAAAAAAAAATATTATATCTTTTGGCTTGAGTTCCATTCCAAGGACTTTTATCTGCTTTTACCAAACTAACAACTACAGCTATCAAAGACTCCTGCTGGTATCCAGAGAGACAACATCACAGCCACCTGCACAGAAAGACCTACATTACTCAATTTACCTCTTTGGTGTAGGACTGAGCTAAAATTTTAGCTGCCAGAGTGTGCATCCTGTCTTCTCTTCCAAACAATTGTTCATTCATTGCACATGTGAGAGGGAGCTGCATAAAAAGTGTCCATGCTTTTTTCATTGGAAGTATCCTTCACAAGCTGCAAGTGCTTTGGCAGCTCACCAAGAAGATTATGAAGGTGGTGATTATTATTATGAATATTAGCAGGAGATATCTGTGCTATACTCCTTTTTTTTTTTTTTAAACAGCTGAAATGTGATCTGGATAAGGAACTTGGTCTCTACAGAAAGGCTGGATTAGAATTCAAACTAACATTGGGCTTTTTGGTGAACTGGACTTCAAGTTCAGATGAGGTTTGTTAGGAATATATAGCAATTTGCCTTAAGTAGGCAGGAATAACAAGCTGCACAACAACAGGCAGCTCTTCTCAGTAGAAGAAAGTCAACCTTAAAATGAGTCAACACTTCCAAAAAAAGACAAGACATAATAGCTTCCCAGATGCACGAGTAGTCTTTTCCCATCCTACTCAGCGTTGGCAGAGACTCAGCTGAAATACTGCCTCAAGTTAAAGCAGTTACTGTACCTTAAAGAGGAAGATTAGCTGTAGAGGATTGAAACGAAAGCCATGAGAACAATTAGAGACTTAAAAAATGTGACTTCGAAGGGAAAGCTGAAAGAATTGTGATGGCTTAGCTGGAGAGGAAAAGGAGATAGAGAGCAGCATGGTATGTGCAAATAGTAGTCAGAGGTGTGGAAGTCTAGCAGAGTAGGTTGTTAGCTACTTCTTGCATCTGCAGTGTGTAGAAAGAAGAGTCATGAACTTTGAATTGTAGGCAGAAAGGTTCAGATGAAGTGCTTGGAAATATTTTTCTCATAATAAGGAAAATAGGCAACTAAAAAAATGTAGATTTCATAAAACCCATTAGGCAGTGATAGAGAATCTGTGTCTTCAGGCAGTGATGTTAGGAATGATTTAGAACTTACTGCTTTGGAGAAGAAAATAGCCTACATAACCTCTTGATGACTCTTCCAGTCCTGTGTCTTTCTTCTATGGTAGCTCTTGTTCTGTTCCAAGTTAATGTAACTTTTCATCTCTTAAGGTGGAATAAGAGAACGAGGCTGGTTCCCTAGGAAGTGTGTGGAAAAATGCCAATATGACTCTGAAACGGATCAACCAGTGGATGGAGAGAAGAAAAACAGATAGCCTTCTTATTTTTTAAATAAGAAATGGAACTTTTACTTCAAACCACAGTCCTTTACTTGAATTTTTCTGTGTATTACTTTAGACTTATGCAACGAATGTGTTAGGACAAGGTTTTCTTTTCCTTGCAGCTGAAAGGGTTGGATGTGCCTGTGCCATGGTTTTCATATTTTTTTAAAAACATTTAATAGTTGGAGAAGCCATTCAGTGGATTGCCTTCAAGATTCATCTTTTTCATCCAAAGACAATTGTCTGCAATTTAAACAGAAAAAGAAAAAACATTCTGAGGGTTTGGGGTTTAGGTTTTTCCCTCAACTGCATCCAATCATGATGCGTGCTGCTTCTCTTTTGTATTTTACTTTCTCTGAAGCTGCCCCTGAAAACTCTAAAATAAACACTTGATTCAGATTCAAGATAAAATTTGTTACCTGTGGCTTCTAATGATGTGAATTGTCCATCTCAAATAAATGATACATTCATATTCATTTGTGGATTTAATTTGTCTTAAACCTACAAGGCATTGCTTATAGGCATGGAACTACAAACTTCAAGTAGTAAAGGTTTCACTGTCAGATGTTTTTCAATTTAGTGGCAAAAAATTTACATCCATCTTAATCTGTGCCCTCAGAAACCTGAGCCCCAAGTGACTAAAGTTCTTGATCTGTTTAAGAGCAAAGCAGTAGTGCCAAGGCTGAAAACTTTTGTGAGCCTAGTTGCTACCAAGCAATTAACACCACCTAAAGCATTTTTATTTACCATCTAATATGGCTTACTCCTTCAAAAAGGAGTAACCTGTACCAGTTGAAGGTTTTCTAAATGTATCCTAAATGTAGCAGGCTTTTGTTCTGTCATAGTTAGTCTAGTTGCAAATTGCTTTTCTAAGCTAACACCTGGTTTACCTCTACCTGCATGCCTTATCTTAGGCAGATGAGCATTTCTAGAAAAATGTAAATACAGACAAGCTAGCATTACTTCTGTATGCTCCTACTTAGACTTGATCTCCAGCACAAAGCCAGGTTTTTGTTGGCTCTAGTATGCTGTGCATTATTACTGGTGGTGAGCCATAATTCTAGCCCATTTCTGAGCTGTGACAATGAGGAGTGCTCAGTTTCAGTGGTTTGCAAGCAGGTGCTTTCATAGAGTCATAGAATGGGCTGGGCCAAGAGGGCCCTCTAAAGGTCATCTAGTTTGGCCCCCTCTGCAGTCAACAGGGACATCCCCATGACACCAGGTCACCCAGGGCCCCATCAAGCATCATCTTGAATGTCTCCAGGGAAAGGGTAACAACCACCTCCCTGGGCAACCTGTTCTAGTGCTCCAGTACCCTCATCGTAAAGAGCTTGTCACTAACACGCAGTCTGAATCTGCTCCTCTCAAACTTGAACCCATTGCCCCTCATCCTGTCACTTCAGAACTTTGTAAAACATATTCTCTCCATCCTTCCTGTAGGCCCCCTTCAGGTGCTGGAAGGCTGCTCTTGGGTTCCCCTGGAGCCACCTCCTGTCTAGATTGAACATCCCTGGCTCCTTCAGCCTGTCCTCAGCTCCAACCCCCTGATCATTATCATGGCCCTCTGGACCCGTGCCATCAGGTCCATGTCTTTCCTATATTGAGGGCTTCAAACCTGGATGCAATACTGCAGGTGAGATCTCACCAAAGCAAAGTGGCAGAGTCACCTCTCTGGATCTGCTGGCCACACTTCTTTTGATGCAGCCCAGAACATGATTTGCCTTCTGGGCTGCAAGTGTGCACTGCCTGCTCATGTCCAGCTTCTCATCCACAGCACCCCCAAGTCCCTTTCCATGGGGCTCCTCTCTAACACCTCATCCTCCAGCCTGTACTGAGTGAGGATTGTTCTGTCCCAGGTGTAGGACACTGCACTTGCTCTTGTTGAACTTTTGAGGTTTGCCTGGGCCCACCTCTCCAGCCTGTCCAGGTCCCTCTGGATGACCTTTCTAGAAGGAGGCTTCATTAGAGGTATGGTGTTGTCCTGCTTCTGGTGTCCTTGCTAGGAGGAACTGAAAGGCCATAACTTGGCAGGAAGTAGCTATTTTGGAGTAAACAAAAACCTCTGATTGGTGAGATACTCTTATTTTCTGTTTGGTGGATGGAGTCTAGAACCAAACAAAAAGATTAAAAAAAAAAAAAATCTTGTCTTCCAGCTGAGCAAGATGGCAGCTAAAGTTCTTTTGTTCCTGACTTTGAAATGATGAAATAGCTGTTACCTTTATTACCAGGCAACAATTAGCAGTGTAATAGGAACAGATTAACAGTAGTAATGACCACAGTTAGCTGGTCCTAAGTTATTGGAAGGGGAATTTATGCAAGATGTGGTCAGTTTATAGAGGGCTGGATATCTTTTAGTATTTGAGGAGTATTTTCAACTCTTATTTCAACTTTCATCTGAGCAGAATTTTGTTACACTAAGATCACTCCACAGTGAACTACAGCATGCCTAGGATCTCTGCTTCAGAAGTGCACTTGCAATCTGAAATAGAATCTGTATATGTGTTTGGTTTATAGTTTTAATGTGCTTTCATCTTCTTTCCTGGTAGCTGTACCTTCCCTCTTCCCTTTGTAGCACAGGTAACTGGTGTTTCTATTCAACACTTGACTCGGTTGTGGGAAGTCATGAGGCAGGAGTTATAAAATCTGCAGTTATTTTAGTTCCAGAAAGCCCTGCCCACAACTTGATATAAAATTAATTAGATAGGGTTTAGAAATTCGGTTGGGAAGCTCTTTCACAAGGATGCTTACAGGGAATTTAGTAATTCAGGGAAACCAGAAAACTTGGAAAAGGGTTTGCTATAAAAAATAAATAACTTTCCACACTTACAAACAAAGGCAGCCTGGAGCCCTAGGGAATGTCTGCACTGCTCATGGTGGTGGAGTAGGAATTCAGAGATAGTCCCTTGGCTCCTTCTTGGCAGTTCTTCCATGGCAGTGCCTTGAAGTGCAGACCATGGGGCAGCACAGGGTAAAGCTCAGGCTGCTTGCAGCATACCCATGATTACGGCAGAGGCTGTAAGGGAGGGACTGTTTAAAAATTATTATATTAATTTTGATATCCAGGCAGAGATTGTTCATAACTATGAAAACTGTTTATTAACGTTAAATCTCGCCACAAAACTTATATACAAGGTTCAAAAACGGACAGTTTGGAAATTTGTACATACAGGGAACAGGTAAACTGGAACACTTTAAAGGCAACCAGCATAAGCAAACATTTTACTGGCAGAGAAGGCAATTAATGATTACAAGAGGCTTGAAGTATTTACTCACAAAAAATATGGGACAATACCCAAAGCATGTGGTGGGCTGCTGCCGGGTTGGAAGCNCCAGGACATGTACAAGCCCACCTTTGGCCTATTCAGGCCTACCACGACAGAGGCAGGTCCCTTCAATAGGAGGCAGGCAGGATCTGACGGTCTGACGCTGGCAGTCTGTGGCTAGCAGCCCCTCTTAAAGCCCAACGTAGCAGTCTCCTCAAAGTCCCCCCAGATAATGTGTCCCATTGCCATACATATATGCTGGGGNGAGCAGAACAGTTTTACACCCCATTCGAACCTTGGGTGGGGCAGGGACTTGGGTGTGCCCCACCACACCACTATAACACCTTCATTCAGCAGCACTTGCCAAAACAAAATGCATACTTCCTAAAGGCAGCTAGAGGGTCTGCAGCCAATACAAGTTGTTTTGCCACTGCTGAAACAATTGTAGCGGGGAGTTTAAAAACAAATCACCTATTAGGAACTCTGATTCTTTGTACTGGTAGTTTCCTTTCTGCTTTCTATCATTCCTGTTCATATCATCCCATCCTTTATTTTTTAAAATTCCCTACTCCTTGTTTTTTTGCTCCAGGAAGACCTTTGTTTATCAAGGAAAGGAGCAGGTATGGCTCTGACAGCTGTTTTGTGTTCTGCAGTGGTTAATAGGGAATTATAGTTTTGGGTTTTTTTAAGGTTGAGATCGACAGAAAAGCCAAGTCTAAGGGAAGCAAAAAGCAAATGTCTTTTTTCACATGTTGATTAGGTCTGATAAGCTATCTCTCTTGCTTTTTCCTTGAGGTACGTATCACTCTTTTTGCTAAACATTTTGAGCTTTGCATCCTTTCCATCATCTAATAGCAAGTCTAGACTTGTAATACCATACCACTCTAGCTCAGGCTCTAGAATAATGGAGTACAGGTAGCTACACACTCAAGTGAAACCCTGCTCTGCTATTTAAAGGAGAAAAAATAATGCCTTTAATGAGGCTCTTAAGAGTCCATATTTTCCTCTGGATCAGGAGCAGAAGAGAATAAACAGTAACTCTTAAGTTGCAAGTACAGGGATTGTTTAACAGAGATAGAAAATATGGTATGTAAGTCTGAAGTGATTTGGCAAGCCAAAATCAGGGCAATCTAATTCCTGATGCAGTACATATGAGCTGTTTCCAATCTGCTTTGTGTGAATCATATCTTTGTTACTCGTGGCATCTCATTTTTCAGCATGCATGCACATCTGTACTGCAGACCAAATGGCTGCTGAATTGACAGTGGACAGCTCGTACATGTCAGCTGTTTAAAACAATTGGAGAAGACTAGATGTTATTTTGGCACCAGTCTTTGTATTGTGGGAAAAGCATAGCAGAGAACTGGACTTCACTGTACCTATACCCACCCTTACCTCGAGTCTTTGTTCACTAAGGGTGTTTTCAAGCCTTCTGTAGCTCTCTGATGCTCAAACAATAGGCTGAAGTAACATTTGCGTCATTTTAATGCAAGCATGCTTAAAGTGCTCTGTTTTTTGCGTCAGATCCATATTGTAGAAACAGTTCATGTGGCAGGGGAGGCACCCAAAAGACCAGTTTCACACTAATTTACGCTTGCATTGCTATGCACAAGTTGCTCAGTGCCATTACCCATTCAGTACCTTGTAGCAGCTACTATCAAATGCCACAGACATAAAACATCTAAAGCACTGCAGTTTGTCACTGTGAGAAGAGACTTAAGTGCTATCAAGAGCAAAACAGCTTTAGAGAGTGAGGCATTTTCTCTTCTGAAAGAGAAAGCATCTCTATTGCATTAGAAACTGACCTGTACAGTTACTATTTTCTGAGATGTGGCATGGAAAAGTAGCCCTTCTCCACTCAGTTCATAAAGAAAAGGTCACTTTAAGCTGCTTGAAGCATTGCACTTGGTATCTGAACACTGCTTATTGAAGGACCCACCACGATACCAGGCTTCAACATCCAAGCAGATTTCAGTGGAGGAGTTTCACTTGTTGATACTATAAACAAAGTACTTTCCGGACACCACAGGATGAAGCCTCATCTGTACAGACCTCAGCTGCATTGAAGTTACTGTTCTCAAGCAAATTGCTTACCAGAGCCCCAAACCAATTTCAGTATCTGTTCTTCCATTTGTTCTTCTTTTTCTACCCAATCTCATCTAAAGCAAAGATTAAGCCATCAGTAAGTTTTAAGTCACATTGCTTTGAAGAAGCACAGGAAACTGTGCAGCATAATTACATGGACTTTCAGTCTTAAAATCCTTTATCGACTCAGGTTATGCCAAGTACAGCAACTGATGCAACAGTTCCCTGAAAAGGTGTTTGGCTCATTTTTTCTTCTTAGTCAAAACTGGAGCTGCCTTACAGAAAGGGCTAGATCCTTCTTGATCAACACCTGAACTGGTTGCTTTCATTTTGGGATATCTGACCAAGAGATTTAAATACAGACAGGAGCAAAGAGTAGCTGTAAGAATTTGGTGCAGAGAAAGAATGGGCATGGGAAAGCTAAATGTATTTTTCCCCCGTGTTACATCCTTGCTGCCACTATACTGCCTTCTAGACTGATACAGCAGACTGACAACCGCAGGTTCAGAACAACTGGGACGGAAGAACTATCAGCAGAGGTAGAATACTCTTAATGAAAACGTTTCTGAAGATAGAAAACAGTACTCATCTTGCCTAAATAGTTCTCTAAAGCAGCAGTTTTAACCCTAGGAAATTGTGTCCAAAGCCTTATTTCACGCGATAGGCTCGAGCAGAATAATTTCTGTTGCTGACGCACAGAGTAAGGCTGACTGGCCTTCCCCCAAGAAGAGTTGAGTAGACAACAGTCACCTGATCTAGCACTAACATAATTGTCTCAGGGCCTGAGCTATGGCTGAGCAGTACAGGCATAGGTCAGGATTAGGTTTATAGGTAGCAGTTAGGATTACAAGTCAAGGTTAAGAGGTTAGAGGAAGGGTTAGTGATACAATGGATAGGGTTAGAGTCATTACAGTTAGGGAGTAAGGTCATAAGGGCTGGGGTCAGGCTGAGAGTCAGGGGTCAGCTTTCTGCAGCAGTTGTGTTCTGAGTGCAGCTACCCCAGAGGCAGTAGTAAACCTTGCTCCTGACAGTCTGGTTGCAGCTGAGAAAGAAATCATTCACACAGCTTTGGGGTTGATTGTGCAGTTACAGTTTATTGCATCCTAGATCCTTTGGAAAGATACCTGAAATTTTCCACTTACCCAGTTCAGTTTGTATGTGTAGCACTTTGCACATCTTCTCAAATACAGTGGCAATTATCATAACTGATCCAGCCTCTCCCCTAATAGACACATTCACAAAAGTACACCAGTTGACTCTTTTTTTTAATGAAAAACAACCTCCACCCTGTGGTTTAGGAGTAGGAACAGGAACTCCAATCCTGTAGCTGCTGAACATGAAGTTCCAATTCATAAGCTCCAACTCACAGCTGGAGCTGAAACAGGTTACAGCACCCTGAGTGGAAAGCAAAGTGTTGCAGAGTCCTGCACTTGGTTTTTGAACTGATCTCCCTCCCACACCCCACTACAAAACATGTAACTGCATGAAAGAGTTCAGTTTGATTGCAGATCAATCCACAGAAGGTCAAAATGGAGTTCAGAGGGAAGCAGGAAAACAAGATTTGCCTTTGACAGACAGAAGTGCATGCAGCTGCATTTTGAAGGCTGATGCTCTTGAGTGTTTTTGCACTTCAATCAAAGGAAGATGAAAGTTCTGGCTTTGCCTAGACAGGTGATGCTTAGTCCCGCAAGATACGAACACTGTCAGTTGTCAGTTACGCTATAGCCATCTTCATCTGAAGGTCATTTTCCCCAGGACACCAGAAAATGTATTAAAGCTCTCCTTTCTCTCCTTCAGTCATGCCTGTGTTCTCCATAGGTCATGTAGTGTCACAGATGTGTTTGGATACTCAGGCAGTTTAATTTAAACTGGTCACTTACTCCTGCATATTTGAATAAAGGGCGTCAATCTCCTTCTGGAAGAATTTAGCAAGGTCTGCTCGTTTCGCCTTCAGCGTTGGTGTCAAAAGTCCATTTTCTACAGAGAACATCTCTGTGTGAATGTACAGGTCTTTAACCTATGAAGAGAAAAAAAGAATTTAGCCCATGACACTTAAATAATTACTTAGAGAACAAACAGCAGTTCTCTCAAGCTTCCCTGAGCTCAGTGCAAGAACTCACTGGAGTTCCAGTAACTAAACTCTGTTCTGCTGCAAGACAAATGCCTTTTGTCTGACATGGAAAGAGAGTAGGCTAGAAGCTAATGGTGAATCTCCATCCCATCTCATGACAATTGCTGCTCTTGTCTTGTACAGCCACTTTTCTCTTGCTCAAGAGACATCCAGGCAGCCAATGTTTGATGGCTTACTCTAATCAGTTGTCCAGAGCAGCTGTCTTAGGTCCCATCCTGGTACAGGCAGTAACAGAAATGAAGACTTCCCAGACATTTTAACAGCAATAGCAGGTCCTTGTGATCAGAAGGATTTGGAAGTACTTACTTGTTCAAAGGTTTTAAGGCCAGCCTCTTTCCCTAGTTTGACCATATCCTCTAAAATAGCTTTCTTCACTGCCTAGAAAAAACAGCAGGAGCAGAGTGGGTAAAACTGCCGTTCCATAACTGCAACTCAAAACCATTGCCTGGTTCAGGTAAGACTGAGTTGGGCACGAATACATGCACAGGCTTCAACATTCAAGATTTCTCATATCAAGGCCACCACAAGCTCATGTCTATCTTCTCATTGGACAAGAAGCAGTGATTGCCCTTGAAACATCAAAAGACACCTATACTTAGTTCCAATATTTGCTCTAAGGATGCTTGCCAGACTCACCCAGCATTAAACCAGTTTACAAAAAGAAGTGAGTAGAAGAAAAGCACTGCAAGACTGGAGTTCAGAATTAAATTCTGTCCAAATCCATAAAAACACTCACTGGATTTTTGCAGTTATCTTCATAGGAGCCTTTTATGCCCAGTTTTGCTGCAAATTCTGGAAGTGCTTCAGGATCAGGAACCACTATACCTATTAAACAAGACTGAAAAAAAGTAAAGTGGTCACATTGAGACCAGGAGGGTCTGAAATTACCTCAATTGTCCACAGGAACTTGCTTGTGAACAGTGTCTGTAACAAGCAATATCTACATCCCCATTCATTTCCAGAGTCACTTAACTGAGTTCTGACAGTACTAATGCAGGGTTGGGTTTTTTTGTGTGCTGAACACTCCAGCAATTACTTTTTGCTGGGTTACAGACTGAAGACCAGGCTCTGCTAGCACAAGTGGCAAAGGAGTGAAGAAACACCCTTCCTAAGAAAGGCTGAGAGATCTCCAGGCTGAACAACCCCAGAAGAGAAGGTTCCAGGGAGACCTTCCAGTACTTACAGGGGCTCTGTAAGAACACTTTGTTGGATTTTTTTGTTTGGTTGTTTTTTTATGATAAAGGTGGTGAAACACTGAAACATGTTGCCCAAAGAGGTGGTAGATACTCCCTCCCTGGAAACATTCAAGGTCAGGCTGGGCAGGGCTCCTACAAACCTGATCTAGTTCGAGATGTCCCTACTCATTACAGGGAGTTTGGATTAGATAACCTATAAAACAGCCTTTCCAACCCAAACTGTTCTGCAATTCTGAACTGTAGAGAGTGGACCTGACATACTAAAAGCCCATGCCAGTATGGGATTAGCCTCTTTAACCCAGCCTGCAACTTAAAACCAGGGTCTCCTTTTCTTTGGTGTCAATTGGGAAGGCTAAATCTGAAAGGGTATTCCCATAAACATGGCATTCTCAGGAACAGATGCTGTTCCCAGACTCTTGTATATGCATACGTTTGTGATCTTCCAGAACTCCTTCTGTGAGGAATCTTGCAGGATGCTCACTCCCAGCATCACTTACCCTTAGACTTTCCCCATGCACAAAGACCTGGCCCACAGGAGCACTTCTGATATAGACATTTTCTATCTTCTCAGGAGCAATATATTCTCCTTGTGCAAGTTTAAATATATTCTTCTTCCTATCAATGATCTTCAGTGTTCCATTCTAGAAGTTAAAAGGTAAAGGCCATTAGTTTCAAGTCTCTCTCCTGCTTCTATAAGAAGATAACAGGTTCAGTTTTATTTTATAAAAGCCTCATGCTAATCTGGAACTAATCTTAACTCCCCACAGGGAAAAGGAGCACTTTTCTCATTTTCCCAGTTAGCTCAGAACACGATTAGATATCTCCTTTATTCTCCTCTGACAGAAACCAAGACATCTTGTTGTTCTTTGCTAAGGGAGTGACATAGTCTTAGCTATTGTCCTAGCAAGTGTCATTTGAGATCAGGTAATCTAATTGATCTTTGGAGTTTTGCCTGGAGTCACTTGGTGAATGATAGAAGTACTGTGTAAGGCTTTTATCCTAGAATTTGCTTCTCCAGCTTTTCAGAATACTGTGAACTACCCAAGAATCCACATCCAAGAGGTGGTTTGTACTAAGCAATTACTCACTGGCAACCATTTCCCTATGTCTCCAGTGTGAAGCCAGCCATCCTTATCAATTGCTTCTGCTGTCTTCTCAGGTTCTTTCAGATAACCCTTGAACACATTTGGTCCTTTAATGCAGACCTACAGCAAGCACAGAGCACTTGTTAGTCACCAAGTCTTATGTTTCACTCTCTGCTGAAACACAGGAGATTGTACCTACCTCGCCTTCATTGTTAGAAGAGAAGTAGCTCATTTCTGCCACATCATCTAGTTTTATGATGTTACAAGCTAGGGGGCATCCAACATGGCCTTAGAGGAAAAAAAAAAAAAACAACCAAAATAAACCAATACAATATGCACACAATAGTTATGTTTTAGGGATTCTGCTAGCAGTTGACCCTATTTTATGAAAGCTAGAAAGTCTATGTCTTGAAGTGTGATAAGAGAACTCAGGTGCCCCCCACATACAGAAGACAGCAGGGATAATAGATACTTAATGGTAATTTGTTCACTGCTTTAGCAAGAACCAGTATTGATTAAAGGGATCTGACACCAAGCATCCAAAGAAGTTGTTGTAATACCATTTCAGACACTTAATGCAGGATAAGTAGCAGCTAGATCCCCATGCTAAGAGCCATTTATTGCTGTAAATGGCTGGTGTGATTGATTACCACACTTGCATCCACAGAATTCCCTCACAGACTTCCATATTCATTTGCATTTCATCCTCATTATGCTCTGCACTTATTGTGTCTTCAGAGATGATGACTTGAGCTTGAATTTAGAATAGTCAATAATAAAAACCATCCTTGCTAGGATTAAAGCTAAATCTTCAAGGTCAGGTAGTTCCTTCAGGAAAATAGTCAAGTGTGTCTGATATTTTACTTAGAATTCTAGGTAAACCAAGTTATTTGGGAGCTAAAGCTAATTTCTTTAAAGCCATTTGAGAAGTCCTTGTGTCTGTACAGACACTACTTTCCTGTGCAGTGGGGCAGGGTCTAAACTAGTCTATGTCATCACACACAAGAGATTCTCACCTACCTAAGTCAAGAGTTTTGGTCACCTTAAGCATACAGATGACTGTTGCTACCCAGGTTAGGTAAATAAAGGTTAAGTACTGAGATTTAAACTTTCACTGACCTAAAAGCAGCAGAGCACTTAAGCTGAACTGTCTGTTGCCAGCTGGGGCAGTTTCTGAGTCTCAGCTACCATACCTGTTGTCCAGTCTCCAGGCATTGAGAAAGTACACCCAGCTGAACATTCAGTCTGACCATAAGCTTCAAAGATCTGTATGAGAAAGGATGGATATTCTTTGGACATCAAGTCTTTGGTATTGAACAGTTCAACTATGCCTGTACTCAAATCATCTTAAGAAAGATGCTGAGACAATCTTAGTCTTTAAGACCTTTTGGTTTTAGCAGTGTAATAAGATATTCTTCAAGTTTACCTATCCAAACTTTGCTTTAGCCACCTCATTCTCTAAACTCTGTTTTAAAATGTGCTGTTACATTGGGAGCTTACTGACTGTCAGGAAAAGCCACAGGTTCAGAGGCAGCTGCCTGACTCGGTGCTGTTTCAGCAGGTTTTCAGGGCAGGTTTCGGCTGGATGTTAGGAAGAAGTTCTTCACAGGAAGAGTGATTGGCATTGGAATGGGCTGCCCAGGGTGGTGGTGGTGTCACTGTCCCTGGAGGTGTTTAAAAGGAGGCTGAATGAGGCACTTAGTGCCATGGTTTAGTTAATTAGAAGGTGTTCAGTGATAGGTTGGACTCGATGATCTCGAAGGTCTTTTCCAACCTGGTTAATTCTGTGACTCTGTAATGGTCTTGTTTCTGCTGCTCAATTCTTTTTCCCCAAGCCTACAGTATTCAAAGTATACTGGTAGTATACTTTGAAGCCAGCCCAGCAGAACTTTCTTCTGGTTATGGTTAACTCAAATCAAGTGGCCTGTAAAATCTGAAGGCTGACAGCAATCTCCCCAGGAACGAGCTGGACTGAACTGCAGCTGTGTCACTTATTGAGTGTAATGAAAACAGGCATTAGTTTAAGAAAACAAACAAACAAACCCTCACATCTTACCTGACAGCCTAATGTTGCTCTAAGAAATGTCAGGACAGAGGGAGATATGGGGGCTGCGCCTGTTACCATTATACGCACTTTTCCACCCATTGTTTCCTGCAAGTGCAACAGAAGTCATCAGTTTCTCCACTACTACACTCTTCAGCTTATTTACACTTGGAGTAACTTACCTGAACTTTTTTGAAGACTAGAAGATCCCAAATGCTGTCATTTCGAATTATGCCCTGTTTTATTTCAGCTGTCTTCATCGTTATAGCCAAGTTCAACAGGCAGCGTTTCACTGAGGTGTTTGCACCACTTTGTATCTGCAAGGAATTTATCAGTGACTCTTTGGGCTTAGCTCACATTTGTGCCTCCAATTTGTGCTTTGTCAGCAGGCACCAAATCTTCTTTTGATCATCTAGGGTCTACCTTTACTATGGCCACAGTTTAGGAGATAAACCAAAGGCAATGCTAATTTGCATCACTGCTGACATACTTCAGCCATAGCTGAGGGATAGGGATCCTTCTAGCTTTCCACTGGTTTCATTTGCATTCCACATTTTTCATTTCTGGACAGCAACAGACTTAGCCTTGGCATGACTGCATAACACTGTTCTTATACTCCAGGTCCCAGGACTCTACATCTCCTCAAAGGATTTGAAAGAATTCTTCCTGATAAGGAGTAAATTAACGAGCGGTGGTGTTATGATTCATTCAATATTAAACTTCTGTGCTTGCTTAGATAGATGAACACAGCTAATTTAGGTAAAATTGCTCACATACCTTGTCATATACTCTGTTGAGCAGTCTTGGTACAACTGGAAACAGTGTTGGCTTCAAGGTTTTCATGTCATCTGTTAGTAACTTGATGTCTCCTTGGAAGAAGCCTACTTTAGCTCCACAGCTGTAGGTCACAGTCTGAAAATTGACCAGACTAAATTTAGTCAAGGATAATTCCTATCTTCATTATTTGTCTGTTGAAAGCAGCATGGTTCCCAGTGTCCAGTGGTAGGAAAGATCTTGTGTGAATAGGTTTTGAGGAAGTAGCAATGGATATTGAGGTGCATAGATCTTTACATACCTGTACAACTCTCTCAAACATGTGAGCCAAGGGAAGATAGGATATGGTGACATCTGAACTTGTAACCTCAACTGTGTTCTAGAAAGGAAAGAAATAGAATTATCTTAGCACTTCTTATGCCTGAGTTACTCTTAAGCAGAAAGTGAATAAAGTTTGGGTCAGTCTGAGTACTTTGAATTGCTTCAGACATTTCAAGTGTCTATTTCAGGCTCATCCACCACCTCCTGAAAATTTGCAGCTGTAACCGAGCCATGCTGGATGAGGATTAGATTAGCATGACTTGAAACAGGGTAGTTCAGTACTCTTGGGACTGACTCACTCTAGAATCATTTCTCTTCACAAGTCACTGCTCAATGCTAAACCAAATTTCTTGCAATACTATTCTCATTGCCACGTAGGTACTTAAGAAAGCAGGAGTTTGCTGCAAGTGAATGGTTTGCAGAAGATGCCCACATTATAGCAAGTTTTGTGACTGAGTGACATGGCCTGGAGATTATCATTAGTAGTAGCTTACCTCTGTGACTCTAAGGAAGGCAGCAGCATTTGAAACAACATTTTCATGTGTCAGCATGGCTCCTTTAGGGTTACCTTTGGAGACATCAAGCAAAATCAGATGTGGCTCTGACTGCTGCTTCTACCAGTTTCTGTATCTTGTTTGGTTCAGTTTGAGCTATCTTGGCATTGTGCTTGGTTATAGCATGCATTACCCTAAGAGATCACAAATATGCCTCATCCTGAGCTTTTTTCAGCTATGAACCTTATACAAGAAATTGTCTACTGAAACAGCAGAGTTAATTAGCAGTAGCATAGAGAATGCTGAAACAAGTTGTTTCTCTAGCTCCTGTGTGTAAAGGCATAGACAGTTAAACAACCAATCTCTTTAACACTAAGACTGTTCTTCATAGGGTAAGATAAGATGAATTTGGCTACTCTTCCTCCCAGCTCTAAGCAGCCTTGTCTTAGTGCACTCAACCTGTAGTGACAAACGTCCCAAGTAAAACTGCAATAGTGGCTTGATACTGTTCTAATTTGCTGTATTTCTTCTGTGGTGTAGCATTTCCTTTTTCTTTTTTTAGTGCTGGAAAGCTACTTTTTCCAGTTCAGGGAGACTGTTTTAGTGTGGGAGTATCACTCCTCTTACCTGTGGTTCCACTGGTAAAGCACACAATACTAAGATCTTCAGGTTTAGGAGGCTAGAAAGGAAAAAAGCCACATAAAGTCACAAATAAGAATTAGGTTCCTTATTATATTTACATAAACTTCCTAAAGGGAGATGAACTATGAACTCCAATTGGAAACAGAAAGACAAGATTAAAAAAAATACTAAAAAAATCCTGCCAGCCTTCTCTACTAGCAGCCATGGCAAGAGGTGCTTTCAGAGACTAGTTTTGCAAGTTTATAATTGTTTCACAAAAATACTTACAACTGGTTCTCTGATGTTGTTTCTTCCCAGCTCCTGTATTAGAAAGAAAACAGAAATTAATATTTTTTATTAAAATATAAATAAAATATGTATAAATAATATATAAATATAAAAAGGTCCCAGAGGGACCTGGACAGGTTGGAGAGGTGGGCCCAGACCAATCTCATGAGATTCAACAAGGCCAAGTGTAAGGTCCTGCACCTGGGTAGGCACAATCCCAAGCACAA
>VWZE01016324.1:117540-162943 GCA_013396675.1 Eubucco bourcierii | reverse complement strand
GCAGCAGCTCTGCTATGAGGACAGGCTGAGAGAGTTGGGGCTCTGCAGCCTGGAGAAGAGAAGGCTTCAAGGGGACCTGATAGTAGCCTTCCAGTATCTGAAGGGGGCTTACAGGAAGGCTGGGGAAGGATTATTTACAAGGTCCTGCAACAACAGGACAAGGGGCAATGGGTTTAAACTGGCAGAGGGGAGATTTAGACTGGATGTTAGGAGGAAGTTCTTTCCAGTGAGGGTGGTGAGGCACTGGAACAGGTTGCCCAGGGAGGTCGTGGATGCTCCCTCCCTGGATGTGTTCAAGGCCAGATTGGATGAGGCCTTGAGTGAGCTGTACTAATGGGAGGTGTCCCTGCCTATGGCAGGGGTTTGGAACTAGATGATCCTTGAGGTCCCTTCCAACCTTACCATTCTATGATTCTATAAAAACAAATATAAATTAAAAATAAAAGACATGCAATTAGAGAAATTGTTAACTGCATTACAAATGCAACACTTGTTTTGATATTACCTTTTGATGCTCTCTCTCATTCAGAGAGAGATGTTAGTCCTCCTGTATTTAATATACAGAGGTTTGGAAAAGCTGACTCCTGTGGTTATGGAAAGTAAGAATTTGAGTGTGTGGAAAGCAATCAGAACTACCTAAGGAACTGGGAATTTTCATCTTATTTGATGTAGGCCACATCTCTTTTACTTCATGCACCATATATCTGGAAGACTAAGCCTAGTACTGGATTGTCAAAACAGCCAGTAATTTGCACTTAGACTTTCACTGACCCAGCTGTCATCTTGGAAGGCTGATAAATCCTGTTAGAACTACACAATGAATTAAGCTAAGGAAGTCTTCAGTTTAATTGTTATTAACTGTCTACAACACATGGACACAACTTTAGTCAATGGTTTGAACTCTGAAATTCCATTTGGCTAAAAGATATCAACTACCAAAATGACTGCTCCACAAGACCTCAGGTACAGGTATGACAACTGGATAATGCTTACATTAAAGTGTCATTGTTGCCACAGAAGGTCCAGATGTCTAAATAGCAAAATCAAGCAGAAGCTTTAGTCACCTACCTCAACCTCCTGCAGTGCTAGAATTTCAACTCCCACTTTAGTTCCTCTGTCCTTGAGCTCTTTATCAAAAAGATCCATGAGAATGATAATCTTCAGACATGGGATCTTTTGTTGCTCACAGTTCTCAAGCAAGATCTTCGCCTTCTCGGGCTTGTCACAGATCACTATGTTTATGTCAGCTATGAAAAGAAATTACATTTCAGAAGTCTGTTTAGAAGACACAAGACTAGTGAGTGACAGCTGAGTAACACATACATTTAGAATGCAGCATTGGTTTGTTCTAAAGCCATTTGCACTTATTCATATAGATTCAGTGGGTGGCTTAGAGCACTAAGAAGGTTTCTCCTACCACGGCTAAATGATTCTACAGCTAGAATCTCAAGTTTGGACAAAGTGAGGGCAAATGCTGATGAACTGAAGACAAATATCTTCTTCATTTTGACTGATTGGCAATTGAACTTTTACTGTTGCTACAAAAGCTCATGATTGTCCTTAGTGATTAGGTTCAGTCATTTTCCTTAAGATCTAAAGAAATGTAGACCTGTTGAAAAGCGGTAGCAAAAACAGAGTTAATTCCTCAGCATCCTAGCACATGCAAGAGAGTTTTATGCAATTATGAATGCATTTCCCATTAAGTCAGTGCAGGAACTGGATTTGGCTGCACAAGCTGGTTTCCCATTAGCCTAGTAAGTCCCAGCTGTGTAGTTTCAAGGTAACCTGTTTGCAAGGTTGAGCAGCGTAACTGTTGAAGTGCTTGACAAACCCGCTGTATGGGTTGGAGGGTTGTGATGGCAGCAGGCATTTCTAACCCCCCACACCTCCCCTAAGACTGAGAGAAGTTTGAAGCTATTAATGTTTGCCCAAAAGCTTCCTGCACGATGGCAGACTAGTTGTTGCTCCTGTAGAGCAACAGGCCCTAACCACATAGATTAAAGAAATTTAGGCTTAAGTCTCTTTATTAGGCATGGGGTTGGACAAGACAATCTCCAAATATTCTTTCCAACCCTCTCCATTCTATAATATCTTTACTTTTCCCCTCCTTCACTCTACACAGCCTACAACTTTATATCAGAGACACACATGTAGTCTTAAATTGCAATGCTTTTCTGCATTGCCTGATTGTTTGGCAGTGTGGGAGTTCAAGATTGTGAAATCTCTGACGGCACCACTCTGATTTCAGGATGGTCCAGAGGATCTAGCAAGTCTTCAGTGGACTTGCCTTCAAGACACTAGGAAGCATGGGAAGCCCACTGGCTTCTTCTAGATATTGAACCATGTCCTCTGCAAAAGAATTTAATTTATAGGATTTATCTATAAGAGTTTAAGTGTAAAAGTATAAGGTTAAAGCTACTCTGACTTCTGCATCAAATTGTTGTGAACTTCAAACAAAACGAAGCTTCAGTCCACTCGAAACAAAACAAAGCATTATGAAATAAGTCAATATTTACCTTGGTTAACAATATATACAATAGCCTCTGGCCCCAGAGTGTCATAGAGTGGAACAGCAACCATTGAGTAAGTGTAGCAGGCATACTCTGAAATGATCCACTGAAGAGAGAAAACAGTGCATCTGACGAGACAGGATTACCTATAGGTTTCATAGAACCTGACTAGCTCATGTACACATTAGTAGTGGGGGTTGTGTAAGGAGCACATCCTTGAGATTGTTAGAGTACTGAGGGGTCAAGATCATTGTATTACATGAAAGGCATGGCATCTGCATAGTCAGCAATGTGTGATTGGGAAGGGGAGAAAAGCCATCTCTGATTGTTCCTTGTGTGGCCTTAAGCTGTTCAAACACAGACCCTCCCCTTTCCCCAAGCTGCCAGAATATTCAATTTGTTGCTTACCTCTGGCCTATTCTGAGCAAAAATGCCAATAAACTGTTTTGATGATGGTATGCATCCTTTTTGCAGAAGCCCTGATCCCAGGTATTGAGCTCTGTCCAAAACCTGCAAGATAGTTTCCCCTCAGTTAAGTGCCACAAGACAGTATCCCAGAGTATCATAGAATCGACAGAGCTGGAAGGGACCTCAAGGATCATCTAGTGCCAACCCCCTGCCACAAGCAGAAACACCTTCAACTAGATCAGGTTACCCAGGTCACATTCAGCCTGGCCTTAAAAGCTTTCAGGATGAGGCTTCCACTACCTCCCTGGGCAACCTCTTCCAGTGTCTCACCATCCTCATGATGAAGAACTTCTTCCTAATGTATACTCTAAATCTACCCTCCTCTAGCTTGGATCCACCCCCCCTATTCTTACCATTACCCAACACCCTAAAAAGTGACTCACCAGCTTTCTTCAAGGCCCTTTTCAGATACTGGAAGGCTACAATAAGGTTTCCTCAGAGCCTTCTTTTCTCCAGGCTGAACAACCCCAACTCTCTCAGCCTGCCATCATAGCAGAGGTGCTCCAGCACTCTGATCATCCATCACGTACTATACTCACCTGTTTATATGTCAGCCACTGATAAGGTTGCTTGGGTTTTCTGTAGCCTAAACAGTTGCCATTTCCTAATGGAAGAGTTCAGAAAAGCCATTATAAAGCTCAGTATTGAAGTTTCATAGAGCTTCAATGCAATACTTTGTGAAGTACTTTTAGTGAGGCATCCAGCTAACTGCATGGAAGATGGAAGCACAGTGTCTGTAGTTAAGCACTCTGCTCAAGCCATGACTGCTAAAGCTCTAATCCTTGAAGTCCTTCACAAGTTTGGTGATACTTTCCCATTTCACAACTCATGTGAGATTGCAATACCTTGCAAGCTATCACATATTTCTGTACATGAGACCTCTGAAGTCACAGGTACCCAAATTCATACCTTTTGTAAGCAGGCAGTAATTCTACACTGCAATGCAACGCTCACAAGACAAAGCAGAGCTCTTTCCCTTCAACTCTCTGATGCTTATAGCCACTCGTTCTTCACTGCATTACCACCTTTAGCTTCTGGTGTTTTTTTTCTGCCCAGTCTGCCAATTAAGACTACTTCTATATCAGTGGAGGGGAAATAAATCAGTCTGGTCACTTGTCACTCCACCCCACAGAAGGCTAGGAAAGCTTTTTGCTAGGCAAGAGGTAAAGTGAAGGAGCTTGGAATAATTTAAGTTACTTGTGACAGGCAAGTACTAAGTAGCAGATGCAAAGCTTACCAGAAACATGCAGTCCTCTTTGGAAAACTTCATACAATGTTTTAGCATCTTCAAAGTAATAAGAAAGCAGGTTGTTATCTGTCAAGAGTGCACTTCTTCTGGCTCCTCCCTAGGAACAGAGCATAGTTATGACAGAGTGCAGAACAGATGCAATGTTCTTTGTTCTTCAACCATTCTCCCAGAAAACTCATTTAAAGCAGTTCAAGAGTACCATATTGTTAAGGAGAGGTCATTTTTCCTCCTGAGGATTTTTTCTAGGTGGTCTAAATTAATACTGAATTACAGGTTATTACAGAGACCTTGACTAAGATTATTACCACTTGCCTGCTTACATGAAGTGTAGCACCAGCCTCAAAACTGATGCAAACTGATGCATCTGGTAAAAAGCCTACCTAATCCTGCTGCCAAGAACTGCTGTTTGTTGCTCTTAGTGTCTTAAGACTTTCCTTCTCCTAACCATACCAATGTTCAGTTGTACACCTGTGAGAGAAGGCTATGTACATCAGAAGAGTTTCCATTGATACCCAGAATCAGAATAGGTCAGTATTTCAGATTAAAGCACAAAATTAGTCCATGCCCACAAGCAGAGTAAGCATTACCTCAATTCCTACTGACTGATTGTTCAAGTCAACAGGAGGCAAAACAGGTTTTGGCCTGCTTATCACCCACAGGAAGACGCCAGCTCCAAACGCTATAAGACTAATTAATGCTGGTGTTGGGAGCGGTGAGAACAAGACTTGAAGTATCCAGATCATTGTGCTGGATCAGTGGAGCCAGAGCTGAACCTGAAACGAACAGGAAGTTTAGCAGACTTGAGTTAGAAGCACTCACTACCTGTAAGCCATGGTTCACTGAGTAGTTTGTTAGGCAATACTATAAATCACTTCAGCAGTTTGACCCTAAAGAGTCCTGGTACAATAATGAAGCATGCTTATGCAATGCTTTAAGACTCTTAAGATTAATGGGGGCAGGTGAGTTGAGATCTCTTAAGGCATGCTGCATCCACCTCCACAGAAATCCGAAGCTTAATTAAGTCAGACAAGAGACAGATGTCTATTTTTTTTTTTCTATTCAGGAATTATAATCTGCCTAGGGAAAACCAAGACATAATTCCCCAAATTAAGTATGACCAAAAGATGTCAACAATTCAGTGATACGAGTAGTGGAACTAAGAAACCTCAGTATTACAGCCATCCAATTAGAGGAGCTGTTGCTAAGACAGAAGGGACATCACTAAATTACACCTTTGGTACAACTACATGTGTCAGTCTGCAGGACAAGCAGCATCTTAGAATCATAGAATCATAGAATGGTAAGGTTGGAAGAGACCTCAAGGATCATCTAGTTCCAAACCCCTGCCATAGGGACACCTCCCACTAGTACAGGTTACTCAAGGCCTCATCCAACCTGGCCTTGAACACCTCCAGGGAGGGAGCATCCACAACCTCCCTGGGCAACCTGTTCCAGTGTCTCACCACCTTCACTGGAAAGAAATTCCTCCTAACATCCAGTCTAAATCTCCCCTCTGCCAGTTTAAACCCACTGCCCCTTGTCTTGTCGTTGCAGGACCTTGTAAATAATCCCTCCCCAGCCTTCCTGTAGGCCCCCTTCAGATACTGGAAGGCTATCTTCATCATCATCTGCTCTTACTGGAAAGCAGTGTTGGTGCAGGACAAATATTTCAGACTATAAATCATATTTAACCTGAGACATGCCACAAGTCAGAACTGTGAAAGTCACTTTCCACTAGAAAGTGGTCACCTGGAAGGCAATGTCTGCTGTGGAAGTCTAGCTGGGGAATACAGAAGTATCCTTCAGAGTCTTTTCAAGGGCAAGGAAGCAAAAACTGAGAATGCAGGATTTCTTACAAGTGACAGAGATACCTACCTCAGCCTCCTCCCTTAGAAACAAGTGCTTTAATCTCTAAAATGTGCTGCTAAGTTTAAAATTGAACAACCAAGACAAATCTAGTTTGGGTGACTGCTTTTCGTCTTAACTCAGCTCTAACCAATGTATCTTTGGTAGTATCTAAATACCTATGCAGGACAATGACACATCACACTTGGCAAAGTCACTAACCAAGCCTTTGAAATTCCTTCATACAGAATCAAATGAACCCAGTCCGTACATAGTATGCCAGCTAGCACCAAACTAAATTCCTGTACAAGAACACCAGGTCTTCTACAACAATGGACTCTACTTGTCCTTTAAGTACAGTTTCAAGACAGCTGAAGGTATTTTCCAAACAGTTAGCAAACTCAGTCAGGTCTCCAACGCAGAATTCAGGTCTCTGGTTCTAGACCGACCAGAATGAGATTGCCTGTGTCTGGTTTATAGATCTGTAGTTTTCACTTGCCAGTGGCTGTGATAATCAGCAATCCTAACATGTTCTCTGGTGAGAGAAGGCATGCCTTGCCCATGTACCTCAGACAGGGTCCTCAAGTCCAGGCTGCCAAAAGCAGGTCACCTATACAATCTGAAAAGTAACAACTTCCTAGACCTCATTTCTACTCTAAGCCTTAGTCACTATGTACCCTTTAAACTCCTGACCTCGAGTTCACTTATTCAGAGTCCCACAGAATTGTCCTACAGCAAGGCAAGCAGGAACTGCCCTAGAACTGACAGTTCTAGCCATTGAGCATATCAAACACAGGAGGAACAAACCTGTTCTTTCTGCAGACCTTTTTATCACCCTTCCTTTGGATCTTTACCAACTGTGCCTGGAGAAAGAATCCCCTAAAACCAGGTCTGCTGATCAAGTTCGCATGCAGGGCAAAACAACTTAGCAGTTCAAGCTCTAGCACTGTGTTTGGAATGTTGAAGAATATTAATAAGTGAGTCTGTCAGCCAGCTGCTCTTCATGATTTCTACATTTGGCCTTGTAAACCAGTGGGGCAATTAATAAACGGCTTTCTGTAGGTGATTGAACAGTATCTGGTTTATGGTGCAAGTCAGCCACTTAGTCTGGTAACATGAACAATTTACTTTAGGACATGAGCACTGAGGCAGCTTGGTAGAGACATCTCCACTCTGTAACAGGAAAATGAGATGGATATACAAACTTAATTCCTTCAACTCAGAGCCTGCTACTAGACTATTTACAGTGAGGGTGACAGAGCCCTGGAACAGGCTGCCCAGAGAGGCTGTGGAGTCTCTTTTGGAGACTTTCAAAATCTACCTGGATGCCTTCCCGTGCAAACTAGCCTAGGGGATCCTGCCTTGGAAGGGGAGTTGGACTTGATCACTGGAGCTGCATTCCTTTAACCTTTAAGGTTCTGTGATTCTGTGATCCAAATGACAGAGCAAATCTCTGCACCACTCATACGTTGGAAGGTTGGCTTGTCAGAAGTTGATGCTTTGCTGGGCAATAACTTGACAAATCTGCAGTAAGAGAAAAGAGCTATTCGCATGCTTCTACAGCTGTACCAGTTTGTATGGCTGAAGAGTGCTCTTGTGCTCCTTTTAATGGCAATTTCCTAGACATCTGGAAAGCCTGCTTGCCTTTAAGTATCATGCTAATCAGACAGATCAATGCAGTTGTCACAAATATCTGCCGTCTGCTACATAGACTTCTTTGAAAGGAAACTAAGAGGACAGTTGTCTGACCTTTGTGTGGTAAGGATCAGAGAACCCACTACTCCAAATGCTCCCTGCAGCAGTAGGTAACTCACTGAAAATCTTTCCATCGAGTTTCTTGTCTCCTCGCTGACTCACAGGCAAGGCAGTTTTTGCCAAGACATCTAGGAAAACTGAACATCAGCCCATGGGAGATAATGATGTTTGGAGCAGAGAACACCCAGTCGAACTGAGAAAAGCCTGAAAGTTATTAATGCAGCAAAGCTTTTGCCTTTGGATTCTCAATCAGTTCCACAAAGAGAATATAGACAGTAATCCAATCCCAGTGCAATTTAACCAGCATCCCTATAGCTAGTCAAGTTCTTAATGTAAAGAAAGATCTGTTAACAAGTTCATCTCTAAAACCTGAAAAAGTTAATTTGCTTCCTAGTGATGTGCTGGTTTTTCAAGTACCTGTCTTCAGTAGCCTGCTTACAGCATTATGTGAGACCATGCAGGTGAGAGTCAAAAACTAAGATCCCTTAACACTACAGAAGCTCATGTTGTGTCAAAAGAAAACCACAGACACCCAGATCTTGGTTGCAATATCCAGAAAATTAATTTTGATAGCTGAAATACTATTTTCAATTCCTCTACTTGATCAACAGAATAGTGATAGTGTTTCGCTTCTCCCTTCCAGCACAGGGAGTTATTCAAGTTCTGGAAAGAGGCTGTCAGCAAATTTGTCTCAGTACCCAGCATTAGGACAGCGGTTTCATAGAACCACAAAATCATGGAGTGCTTAAAGCTTCTTTGCCAAATCTCAAGTCATTGCTAGCTAAACATCTCTGGTATCCTCCAAAAGAGCAGAAGAGCCAGCAGAGAGGATAGGAGACTGTGCTTGACAGCTTTCTGCCAGTGAGAAGATAAAAGTCCTACCTTAGACCTGTCCCATGAAGCAGCTACAACCAGAGCTTAACCCATATCTAAATGTCCTGTACACACAGAATACCTGATACACATCAGATGAGTGAAAAAACTCAGCATGAGACAAAGCCACGTTTTTGGCAGGCACCAGCTCCCGCTATAGGGCAAGTCTGAGCACCACCTGCTTTCTCACGTGTGTACAGGGCAAGGATGGAATGCCTGAATCCTCTGAGTTTTGAAGGCCTCACTTCCCTGTGACCAAATAAAACATGCACAAAATCACAGAACCTTTGAGGTTGGATGGGACCTCCATAGGTCATCGAGTCCAACCCCCCTGCCAAGGTAGTCTGCACATTAATGCATTCAGGTGGGATTTGAGTCTCCAGAAAAGAAGACTCCACAACCTCTCTGGGCAGCCTGTTCCAGGGCTCTGTCACCCTCACTCTAAAGAAGTTTCTCCTCATGTTGAGGTGAAACCTTCTCTGTTCCAGTTTGTAGCTGTTGCTCCTTGTCTTATTGCTGCTGAGCACCAAAAAGAGATTGGCCCCAGCCACTTGACACCCACCCCTCAGATATTTGAACACATTGATCATATCCCCTCTCAGCCTTCTCTTCTCCAGATTAAACAGCCCCCGGCCTCTCAGTCTCTCTTTGCAGGGGAGATGCTCAAGTCCCCCAGTCATCCTCGTGGCTCCATGCTAGACTCTCTCTGGCAGGTCCCTGTTTCATTTGAAGTGGTGAGCCTAAAACTGGACACAGTATTCCAGGTGTGGTCTCAATACGGCAGAGTAGAGGGGGAGAAGAACCTCTCTAGACCTGCTGGACACACTTGTCTTGATGCACCCCAGGATGCCATTGGCTCTCTTGGTTACATGGGCACATTGCTGTCAGGATGACACAAGTGACCTGTTAGGCCTCTTGTGCAATAAGATGCTGGACATTTAAAGTGTGCTTATGTTGTCTGCCCTGACCAATGGTCAAGGATAAGATACACTCGGCTCCAGAGTGCAAAGGCTTAGTTTTTATCAGAAGAGATTACAGTGATACCATTTGCAACCTTGAGTTCAGGAGTACATGTTCTTATTTCTACTGTACCCCTTTCTTCCCTCAACCTCTAGAGAAATTAATTCACTGGCTAGGAGTGAAACAGTTATTCTGTATTTTCTCCAAGTTCAGATATTTTCTCCACCAGAAAGTGACTGAGCTTTGTGTCACCAAGCACCTGTGTTTGAAGAGATCAATGTCAACTCCATCACAGAGTTCTTTGCAGACAGCAAAACAAACTCTGATACTCTAACAATTTCAGAAGCAATGGCCATGCAAAACCTGGGAGAATGCTTTCTAAAACTATATTTTGTCTCAAATTCACCTGAGAAACACTTTCCATATGTTTTTGAGGCATCATGAGAACTTCCTGATCTGCATCAGTAGGGGAACATTGACATAGGGCCACAAAGATGATCAGAGGGCTGGAGCAGCTCTGCTATAAGCACAGGCTACGAGAGTTGGGGCTCTGCAGCCTGGAGAAGAGAAGGCTTACAGGAGACCTTATAGTATCTTATAGTAGGCCTTCCAGTATCTGAAGGGGGCCTACAGGAAGGCTAGGGAGGGACTATTGACAAGGTCTTGCAATGACAAGAGAGGGGGCAATGGGTTTAAACTGGCAGAGGGGAGATTTAAACGATGTTAGGAGGAAGTTCTTTCCAGTGAGGGTGGTGAGGCACTGGAACAGGTTGCCCAGGGAGGTTATGGCTGCTCCCTCCCTGGAGGTGTTCAAGACCAGGTTGGAGGAGGCCTTGAGTAACCTGTTCTAGTGGTGGGTGTCCCTGCCTATAGCAGGGGGTTGGAACTGGATGATCCTTGAGGTCCCTTCCAACCTTACCATTCTATGATTCTATGAGTCTTTCCAAGAAAGAAGAGTAAAGTACAACCAGCCACAGGGGGTTCATCAATTAGTTTACCAGTAGCAGCTCACTCTTCCCATTTGCTTACGCAGCACAGCTCTTGCCCGATGTCCTTTGAGCCACTGTGCCAGTTCCTATTCCCTGGAAGCATTGTATCCCATCTTCCTCCCAGCAGCAGAGAGGAGAAGTCTTGTGTTATGCAGGGCTTAGGAACACCTAGCTTTTAGCATCCAGAGAGAAGCTAAAGTGCAAAAGCTCAGCTGCTGAACAGTGCCCTGTAAAAAACCACAAAGCACACAACCCACAGTAACCTGCATTAAGGCTAAGATACTCTTTAGTTAGGCTTTGCTTTCAGAGTACCTCTTCTGAGAGTCAAACAGTTCAGGTACCCTTTGATTTTATCTGAGAAGCACTCTGCTAGAGGGCGGGAAAGAGAGAGACCTTAGTAACTTACTTGCAGGAAGTGTAGTGCCCTGTGGTTTTGCCCTGCACTTCACAGGTTATTTCTGGGCCCTGCTCATGAAGCCTGCTGAACTTGAGCTTCCAGCACACTAGAAATAGAAAAGCCTTTTTTAATGAAGAATTTTACTAAATCTGATATTACTGTCCTCCACTGAGAGGGCAATGACACCACGACACTATTTAGGATTACAAGGCCTGAATCAAAATGCCAAGCTTGGCTATATATATTTATATAAAGTTTTCTCCTCAAAAACTACCTCCTCAGAATGACAGAACATGTTCAACAAGCCCTTTAAAGTTTTGAAATATTTTAAAAATAGGATTAATAGCATCTGTAATACTGACTATTAGATAACACAGGATCACATTCTTGCAAAAGAGGCATTCAACAACATTTTATTTATAGGAAATTGTCTCTAGACACACAACCAGCATGATTTATGGAACCAGAGCTAAAACTCAACTTGAAAATTCAGATACAACTCTTCAGGATGCTAGCATTACCATCATTAAGCACCCTACATAGCTACAAAGGGAAAAAAAGGTAGTATAAAAAAAAATAATACATAAAAATGCCTTTTATCACTATGGCTTTGAAGAGCAAGGAGCAAACATATCTGAACTTAACTCAGTTAATATCTAACTGATAGCACACTACCAGAGATCTCCTAGCAGCCTCCTGAGAAAACTCAGTATCTTGAGCCTTGCAGCTAATCCCTGCACTTGCACATAGGTTATAGCATTGTCTATAGGAGTAAAGCAACTAAGACCATCAACAAGAAAACAAATAAAAGCAGAACTTCATTACACATACAGGGAAAAAAAAAATATATCTTAGAGCAAATGTAGAGATGAGGACCAAACAAAAGAATTCAAAATTCCTACCATTTTGAAGATGGGAACCTTTTTTTTTTTTTTTTTTTTTTTCCTCTCAAGTAGAAGGGAGGCTTACAGGCAGAGTAGCAAACATAACATGTAAAATATAACTCTCATGCTAAAAACTGCAACTACTTCCCTCTTCCTGGTTTAAACAAATCAGCAACCAGAAAAGCATGCTGGGAGGGGAGCCTCTAAATGGGTGGAACTGAAGTGCTTAGGAAGAGAGAAAAAAAAAAAAAAAAAAAGTGGCTTGGAGGAAACTGTTGAGGTTTTTGTTTGCTGGTGAAAAGTGCTTGAAGCTTGCACTCTTCCGAGCAGCCAGGTGAAAAGTAGATCACATAGTATTTCAAAATCATAAGTAACATTTCTGGCTTGCAGTCTATTTGCTCTGCTTTTCTCTCTGTATGAACTGTACCCACAACATCAGGAATTTTCTCTCTAGAGGTGTGGGTGCGTTAAGCTGAGCAGAGCTTTTGCAACCTGGCACACCAGCAAAATGTGTTGTGTAGGGTGTTTGTAACCTGCTTGCTATGGGCTAGATCCCTGTTTCTGCTGCTGGCTTTAGTTTATTTGGTTTTGATGGGTTTTGGTAGGGGTTGGTTTGGTTGTTTGTTTTGTTGTTTTGGCTTTTATAGCCATTTTTTGTTTGGTTTTGGTTGTTGATTTGGCTTGTTTTTGTGGCTTTATTCTTTCAGCTGTGATATAGACTTTTACATATGCAATTATTTGCAGAAGGTAACAGGAAATTTTGTTTCAAACTTCAGTTTTGTTTCCTGCTATGCCAAGGATTTTCTTGGTGGCTTTACTGTTGGTATTTCTTTCTTTAAAGGTTGTGCTGNTTTCCTTCTAACCCACCTGGCCGATCCTCCTAATTTACTTTGTGCATAAGGCAAACCTTGGGGTAAGGTACAGGGGTGGGGAGAAGGTGGAAGGGTGGTTGGGAGCACCTCCTGGGGTCTCTGATTTCTGGGAGGGGAGTTGTGTTTCTGTATTACCTTTAACTTGTCTATGTCTGTAACTATTCCTGTCTATAGTGTATATCTCTGCTTGTACATTGTGCTGAGCTGTAAATAGAGCTTCAGTCCTTAACTTCCAGTTGGCTGAGTTCTAGTCTGGGTCATTTTACAAAGTGTGGGGGGCAGAGAACTCCCGAACCATCACAAAGGTTTATAGCTGCTGCAGCTTCTGTTTTTCTCTCTGATTTGTATAATGGGATTTTTGCAGCAGTTTTAGAGGGATGGGCAGACAGTAGCTTCACCCAGCTGTTTTCTTTAGTACCTTGGACCTCAGATCTTGGAATTGTTTTTCCATGTAACATTTTGCCAGTCTGAAAGTTTCCCTATGCTTCATGACTTCAGAATAGCCTGCTTATCTAGACTAACTGTAGTTGTGATGGAATAACATAGCGTGACAATCTATCCTGGACCTTGTCTGCTAAAAAAAAAAAAGATAGCTTTTAATAATTGCAATTATGTTTCAATTACTGCTATAAAGTTTATGGCATTCAAGTGAAGCTCATTTACACTGTGATTGTGTTGCTTAACAATGCAGATAGACCTGTATGGAAGCTAAGGCTGGATTCACTCATTTTGCCATAAGCATTACATGAAGATGAAAAGTAAATAATTTGTTTGCATGAAACTGCTCTTCCTTTGGTTTTGCCTACCCAGGTCTGTTCCTGTGGCTGTGAGCTTCAGCTCTAATAGTGCCAGTTCAGGTGGACTAATAGAGAAAGACAGTGCCCCTTACAGAGAAGGGAAAGAAGGCCAGGCTCCCAGCCAGCCAGCTCCATTATCACCTTCTTTGAGTGCCTCTCAGAGGACTTTTCCTTTTCAGATATCTAGCCTTAGGCTGCTATTTTTCCAGGAGGAAGAAGGAAAAAAAAACAACCCAGTGAATTTACCCTATCTCTGATCAGCTGTTGAGTAGCAATGCTGTGTGTCTCAGATGCAGGTGTGAAAGAACATGCCCAGAGCACTGTCCTTACTGGCCTGCCAGAAGCCCAGCATGTGATGTGGAGGTCCCCAGATGGGTCAGGTTACTCTCTATTGCCTGGATCTCTGCATTGCCTCAGTGGCTCTCACAGCTCCAACATAAATTGCCTTGAAAAGCCTTGGTAAGGATAGCTTCTCCTTACTGATAGGTTCTGTTTAACAATCATAAATTAGAGCACAGATGATGCTCTTTCCCCAATACACACAAGAAGTGACATGCAAGTTTTGAGACTTTTAATTTTTGATATTGCCTCAAATGATCTGAATGAAGTCCAGATTTTTGAGGCACAGATTCATTTGTTGCTAGTAATTCTTTTCAAGAAAATGGAGCAGTTATGAATTACTCAACCTATGCTTTTTTTTTGCACACATATATAAAATGTAGGTCTGCATCTTTCACACCCTTTAGGGAATTAAGATGAGCAGTAGGTAGAGCATGTGTATAGAGAGTTCGGGTTGTTCCCTTTCTGTTGTCACAGTCACAGAAGGTTTGCATAAAGGATGGGGAAGATGAGCTATAATAACAAACCTAAGATCATGGCATGACATGCTCTTTTCCTATGCAGAGATGTCTAAATAGCCCATCTACCTTTCACAAAGGGCAGAGGATATAAATAACTGAAGGGGAAGCATTAGCTTGGTGTACAGTTCTCTCTGTTGTCACTTCAAGATTTGGATCTAAATTTTGTGAGTTCGTGGGAAGTGTGAGCTTACTTTATTGGAAGAATTTTTGAACTCCAGCTTGTTTTCCTAGTGGTATGAAAATAGTAATTCTTTATTGCTCTGCTATACTTTCCAAGGGCAACCTTTCACAAAACACAGTAAGAGCACAGGCACATAAGTAATCTTGGAGCATAAGTGGAATCCTCAGAGAAAATACTATGGACAGGACGATGGGTTTAGGACTTGGAAAAGCAGCAAGACTTTTGCCAGTTCTCTCGTAGCTTGATTTCAGGTTAATTTTTGTCTCTGACATCCTCTCCATTGTTACAGCTGCAGCTCTGTATACAAACAAGAGCTTGGAGAAGGCTCTACCTCTGTCATAGAATCATAGAATGGGTAAGGTTGGAAGGGACCTCAAGGTTCATCTAGTTCCAAACCCCTGCCATAGGCAGGGCCACCTCCCACTAGTACAGGTCACTCAAGGCCTCCTCCAACCTGGTCTTGAACACCTGAAGGGAGGGAGCAGCCACAACCTCCCTGGGCAACCTGTGCCAGTGTCTCACCACCCTCACTGGAAAGAACTTCCTCCTAGCATCCAGTCTAAATCTCCCCTCTGCCAGTTTAAACCCATTGCCCCTCATCCTGTCATTACAAGACCTTGTCAATAGTCCTTCCCCAGCCTTCCTGTAGGCCCCCTTCAGATACTGGAAGGCTACTGTAAGGTCTCCTGAAAGCCTTCTCTTCTCCAGGCTGCAGAGCCCCAACTGTCTCAGCCTGTCCTCATAGCAGAGCTGCTGCAGCCCTCTGATCATCTTCATGGCCCTCCTCTGGACCCACTCCAACACTTCCATGTCCTTCCTGTGCTGGGGGCTCCAGAACCGCACACAGTAGTCCAGATGGGGTCTGATGAGAGCAGAGTAAAGTGGCAGAATCCCCTCCCTTGCCCTGCTGCCCACACTGCTCTTGCTGCAGCCCAGCACTCAGTTGCTGTCTGGGCTGCGCTCACACTGCAGGCTCATGTTGAGCTTTTCATCAACCCAGACCCCCCAAGTCCTTTTCCTCAGGGCTGCTCTCCAGCCATTCACCACCCAGCCTGTGTTTGTGTTTGGGATTGTGCCTACCCAGGTGCAGGACCTAAAGGTGCAGGATCATTATACCAAGCACTTGTACCAAGGAAACAGCAGCAGTCTGTTGTGCTGTACTTTTAAGACCTGTACTTTTAAATCATTAGGAAAAGGCAATTTCTGTATTCTTAGTTAGGGTTTGAGGTCCTGTCACAGTAAATGTTGCTGATAAGCTTGTGCATATAAATGATTTAGCACAGAACAAGTTTTTACTCACAAGATTTCAAAACCTGTCTCTGATGTTGCAGAATCAAATGATTCTTCTATTTCTGGAACTCTGTTTTAAACGTGAATGGGAGCCTGGCACTAGTACTCTGTATCCTTAGATAAATATAACTAAGGAACTGATAAGAAAATGGTTCCAGCCTGGATGGTAGTCAGGTTTCGAGATCTAGCCAGTCTATAACAACAGGGAGTGTTCACTCAGACTGTGATTTCTCTGTGTGCCACCCTTGAGCCCAGGCTTGCTTTTTTAATACCGTGCAGCCAGTTATACATCTGTTGCCTTTAACAGCCCAGAGTGCGAGGAAGAGGGTGCACTGGGTCCCGGCATTGCAGCAAATGAAGGCTGTTGTCCCACTCGTGCCTCTCTGCAGGAGCAGGAAGCCGAGCACTTGGGAAACGGGCTCTGATCAGGAGACATTTGCTTACCTTCCTTCAGCACCGTGCGAGGGTGGAGGGGAACAGCTTCCTTCCTTTGCTGCTTTACAACTCCAAGTGGGTGTTCAAGGGTTGGCGCTTCCTCGGCTCCTGTGGCAGGACTAAGCCCCGAATCATCAGTGTGTGGCTTTAATAAACAGGCAGCACTGCACCCAGGTAACCTTTGAACCTGCATTGCAATAGGTTCAAAGGTGAAAAAAAAAAAATAATTATTCCTGATCAAATATAAAGAGCAATTTTGTCTGGTTAGAAATGTTAAACATACAGCTCTTGCGCAACAGCTTTAGAAGAGGGCAGCACACGGTGAAAGCCAACCCCAGCCCTGTGAAAGCTGCACTCTTGGGGCTTTAGTAAGACTCTCATTGACTCTCAGTGTGCATGGGGCACTGAGTTAGTCTGATGCCACTGAGAAAAGGTGCCTCTTAGGTTGCACTTTGAGCAAGCAAACACATGCTGATAGCTTTTTTTCTGCTCCTTAGCCATGGCTGGCTGCTGAGGCATGAGTTTCCCTTGCAGCTGAAGTGGTCTGTGAAGTTGCATGCTCCTTTATAGTTGAGGCAATCAGTGCAGCTGGAGTGCACGGGAGGCTGCTTATCTCACCATGATGCACCTCTTTGGGAGACATGTAAACAGCGTTGTGCATGCTGGACTGTCATGTAGGACATGACTGCTTCCTCAGAGATTTCTTGTTTTAAGTAGCTGATTTTTGTCTTCGTCTATGTAATGAGAGTAACAGAGCTGCAGTGCTTAACGCTGCTGGAGAAAGGGTCAGCTGTGAGGTGAGATATGCAGGCTGAGTGAGCAGGTAGAGCTTCTTGGCTTTGCCTCCAAAGGCTGTGAATGTGATCTTTGGAAGAAGATCATTTCTTATAATCCAAGAGATAAGGCTAAATACCAAAGTCCTTTCAACACTCACTCAATACTATCAGGACTGGTCAAGATCATGAAGCTTTTTTTGATTCAGACCTGGTTTGACTGGTGCTGGAATTTGACTCCTGTATGATGAGAAGACTTTGAGGAGACCTTATAGTAGCCTTCCAGTATCTGAATGGGGCCTACAAGAAGGCTGGGGGTGGACTGTTTACAACGTCTTGTAATGACAGGGCAAGGAGGAATGAGTTTAAACTGGCAGAGGGGAGATTTAACCTGGATGTTAGGAAGAAGTTCTTTACAGTGAGGGTGGTGAGATACTGGCACAGATTGCCCAGGGAGGTTGTGGCTGCTCCCTCCCTGGAGGTGTTCAAGGCCAGGTTGGATGAGGCCTTGAGCAACCTATTCTAGTGGGGGGAGGGTGTCCCTGCCCATGGCAGGGGTTTGGAGCTAAGCCAATTCTTTTCTACCACTCCCTATTCATAGAATGGTAAGGTTGGAAGGGACCTCAAGGATCATCTAGTTCCAACCCCCTGACATAGGCAGGGACACCTCCCACTAGTACAGGTTACTCAAGGCCTCATCCAATCTGGCCTTGAACACATCCAGGGAGGGAGCATCCACAACCTCCCTGGGCAACCTGTTCCAGTGCCTCACCACCCTTACTGTAAAGAACTTCCTCCTAACATCTAGTCTAAATCTCCCCTCTGCCAGTTTAAGCCCATTGCCCCTTGTCCTGTCATTGCAGGACCTTGTAAATAATCCTTCCCCAGCCTTCCTGTAGGCCCCCTTCAGATACTGGAAGGCTACTATCAGGTCCCCTCGAAGCCTTCTCTTCTCCAGGCTGCAGAGCCCCAACTCTCTCAGCCTGTCCTCATAGGAGAGCTGCTCCAGCCCTCTGATCATCTTTGTGGCCCTCCTCTGGACCTGCTCCAACACTTCCATGTCCTTCCTGTGCTGAGGGTTCCAGAACTGCACACAGTACTCCAGATGGGGTCTGACGAGAGCAGAGTAAAGTGGCAGAATCCCCTCCCTTGCCCTGCTGGCCACGCTTCTCTTGATGCAGCCTAGGACTCGGTTGGCTGTCTGAGCTGCATGTGCACACTGCAGGCTCATGTTGAGCTTTTCATCAACCCAGACTCCAAGGTCCTTTTCCTCAGGGCTGCTCTCCAGCCATTCACCACCCAACCTGTATTTGTGCTTGGGATTGTACCTACCCAGGTGCAGGACCTTACACTTGGCCTTATTGAATTTCATGAGGTTGGCCTGGGCCCACCTCTCCAGCCTGTCCTGTCAAGAAAGACAGGGAACTGCTGGTGAGAGTCCAACAGATGGTTACAAAGATGATTAGGGAACTGGAGCATCCCGCTTACAAAGAGAGACTGAAAGACCTGAAGCAATTTAGCTTGGAGAAGACTGAGAGAGCATCTTATCAGTGCTTATAAATACCTAAAGAGTGGGTGTCAAGAGGATGGGACCAGCCTCTTTTCAGTGGTTCCCAGTGATAGGACAAGGAGCAATGGGCACACACTAGAACACAGGAAGCTCCACCTAAACAGAAGGAAAAGCTTCTTTCCTATGAGGTTGATGGAGCACTGAACAAGCTTTCCAGAGATGTTGTGGAGCCTCCTGCTCTGGATACTTTCAAAATGCACCTGGATGGGCTCCTGTGCAACCTGATCTAGGCAAACCTACTCTGGCAGGAAGTTTGAAAGGGATCCCCAGAGATCCCTAGCACCCAGTGGTGGTATTTGAAGGGTAAATCAGTCTTAACACTTTTCACTTATCTTAATTATTTTTGATTGAGCTGGGGAAACCTTCCTGTATCAGAGGGCATGAATAAAATTGGAAGCACCTGTGCTATACTAATTGTCATCCTAGACCTTCTGATTGCAATCTCCTCAAAGATTTTTAGAAAGTGTTAGTTTGAGAAGGATGAAAGAAAATGAGTGGGGCAGTTGCAAACTTGGTGTAAAGAGATGATATTGGTATCTACAGCTACCTGAAAGGACGGTGGTGCTGGTCTGTTCTCGGAGGTAATTAGTGATAGACAATAGGAAATGGCCTTCAGCTGTAACTGGTTAGGTTTGGACTGGATATTAGGAAAAAACTTTTCACAGAAAGAATGGTCAAGCATAGGAATAGGCTGCCCAGGGAGGTGGTTGAGTTACCATCCCTGGATGTGTTTAAAAGTCATTTGGATGTGGTGCTTGCAGATATGGTTTAGGGTGCACCTTGTAGAGTAGTGTTCTCAGTTGGACTTGGTGATCCTGAGGGGCTTTTCCAACCCCAATGTTTCTGTGATTCTGTGTGTAGGTGTCTTGGCTGCAATCTGTGATGTCTCTTGCATGTGGGAAATCAAGCAGGTGATTTGATGCTGTTATAAGGTATGCATTAGATACTAATAATTAGTAGCTGGGCAGATCCCCATTCAGAGTAAGTGAATATGGCTTTACTGCCTCAAAAGAGGTAAAATGACCGACAACATCTGTGGGATTGGCTCCCAGATGCATTTTAGAGACCAGTGTGGGAAGGAAACATAGCCAAGTCACTTGAGGGAAAAAATCCAGTTACCCAAGCTACCAGCCAATTACCCAGCTAATGTGTAAAGCTGTAACTGCTTTTCCTTCTCCACTATTTCTCCCTGGCACACAAAGTGCATTCCTTTTTACCTCTTTTGAAGAGTAACTTAATCCACGTTGTGGTGTTTTGTCACATTTCACCTTTTGTCACCTTTCATACAGTTGCTTCTCAGTAAATGAAGGCCATTGATTAGTTCATCATGAAAAGCCATTTTGGGAGCCCTCAGCAACTCCGAGCAGTGTGTCAGCTGTGAGTCAGGTAGGTTGGGCTCTTGATCAGAACTCTTGCTGAATTGCTAATGGTGAATAACCTTTTTTTTCAGCTTATTTTGAAAGAGGGTGTGAGAAAACATATGCACAAGCCTTAGAAGACACATGGGCTTGTGTTCTGTAGTGCAGGTTTGTCTGTGTACATTATCTGTGTTCCTTGTTTCTGAATGAGTGATGCTGTAGTTTGTGATCTCGGTGTCCAAAGCGCATGACCAATGGCATAAAATAGACCAGGTCAGGTGTGGAAACATCACCTGTGTCACAGTTTTGGGAAAGAGGAGCTCAAGTCAAACCTACTCACATAGGTTGTTGGGTTTTTTTTCTGTAATATTTGAAAAAAGAATGGTTTCAGTTAATGCCAATGCTGTGGATTTTTTGCCTTGAGGCTAAAATATGAAGAAAACAAATGATAGGAAGAATTGTCTTGCAGGCTATCAGAGGTTCTACGAATTGTATCAAGCTAGAGGTTTTTAAACTTTCTGACCAGGTTATGGCTCAAAATATTTACTCAAAGTATTCATTTTTTGACAGAGGAGTCTCTATGCATGTGACTTTTAAGTGTCTGATAATCTAAATTGTCTTTTGCTAGTTTTCATAGCTGGAAAGCTCAATAGTTTGCTTTCTCTGTTCAGATGATTTTTTTCTGTGCTTCTCTGAATTCGAGCTAGTCATATTAACACTTCTTTCAAATATCACACAAGCAGAGTGATTATTTGCCCTTTGTGCAATTTACCTGATGTTTGAATGATTAAGAATCATTTAGATGATTTTTTTCAGTGCTTCTCTGAATTAGAGCTGGTCATATTAACACTTCTTTCAAATATCACACAAGCAGAGTAATTATTTACCCCTCTTGCAATTTACTTGATGTTTGAATGATTAGGAATACACACCAAAAGAGAGAAAGAGAAAAAGAAACTGAAATGAGTGTTCCTTCCAGCAGGATTCACACAGGCATGTTTTAAATACCTGACAGTGAATGTAAAACTGTGCTGATTCAAAGTGCTTGTTGCTGAGCTTATGCAATTGGTTGAAGCTGTAAAGAGTGGAGCTAAAGGTCATTACTACACGAAGCTGGAGTTTAATCACTTGTAGGTAACATATAAGAAACCTTTTTTTTTTATTGGTCTTGTGAAATTACTCAGATGCAATAGGCTATTGAGTGATAAACATGAAACAAGCCCCAACCCTTTAGTCTAAATAATTGCCCTGACAGTAGTAAAATTTGGTGCCAGGATGTGATAAGTCATTCTTATTCAGTGTAATTAGAGTGTTTGGATCAGTTGATGAGACTCCACGTGTTTGAATACTTGCAGGTGATCTGGGGTGCCCAAGTGCAGCAGCAGACTTACTTGTTGGCTGCACATAATTGAAGGAGCTGACTGATTTTGGTACTTCCATGTTACCATTGACAGTCTTGCATTCACCCCTCTTTGTGTCTACTGTGTCCCAGTAAGTGTTTATGGTTTTAAAACCAGACTTTGAAGACAACTGTATGTTAAATACACACAGCAATGAAATGGCACTAAGGACTTTGCAAGAAATAAAAGCATCTGATATATGTCTTAAGTTTCAGACTCTAAGCACAACAACTGGCAGATAATTCTGTTGCTTTTAACTGAAAATTATGCAATACTCTGGGTTTACATTGCTCTATTTGGGATCAGAATTTGTCCCCAAAAGACTAGTTCCTCTGAGCTCCAGATGTTTGGCGTTGAGCACCTCTATTCTATCTGATTGGTCTCATAGATGAAAAATTAATGAAGCTATCTCTGCATCATGTCCAACACAGTAAAACCATTCTTATCTCAAGAGCATTGAATGCCCTATATTGCTTGTGAACTCTGGAGACCATCCAGCACACTTGCAGCACAGCTGTGACAGCAAGGCACTTATGAAAGTCTGTGGACAGGTCTTTTCCTCCTCTACAGGTCAGTGACATAATGGAGCCTGTTCAAACATGAAGTGGGCAGGCACAATAGATACAAATGAGCTTAGACCCAGTTTACAGCAACTCATTCATTAAGATGTCATGGTATTTAACTCCTGATGAAAACAAAAACTGCCTGCCAGATCTGAGGATCTGCTGATGTTTTGAAGCTCAAAACAGTTTTGTTGTGGCCATGCAGAACTTGGCTACTGCATCAACTCCAGATGTTCAAAACCAAGTCTGAAACATAATCCAAGAACTGAAGCTTCTGAATCAGTACTTTTGTAGTTTGGCTTTGTTATTCTGCTTATACTTTTACCTAAACATTTTGCTGTACTTAACCTCCCCTTGTGACAGGATAAATTATGGGCAAGTGAAGCATCTGTAACAGCTTACAAAGAAAGACTTTGACTATTAATCATTGAAACTGGAAGTGAAAAACCTGAGCAAATCTTCTTTAGACTTTGGATCTAATAAAAGGGCAAAGAAACTAATGTTCACAGTGAGCAGTATCTGACGTGTAATATTTGGATGAGGAAAGTTTAAAGACCGCTTGAATTGCTTCAAAGAGTTATTACAGTGCTGTCATTTGTTTAGGTAGTTAAACTTTTGTTGAAACAACCAAGTTCCAATTATAATATAGGTAGCCATGAAGATTTGATTTGTTAATCATAGAATGGTAAGGTTGAAAGTGACCTCAAAGACCATCTAGTTCCAACCCCCTGCCATAGGCAGGGACACCTCCCACTAGTACAGGTCACTCAAGGCCTCATCCAGCCTGGCCTTGAACACCTCCACAGAGAGGGAGCAGCCACAACCTCCCTGAGCAGCCTGATCCAGTGTCTCACCACCCTCACTGTAAAGAACTTCCTCCTAACATCCAGTCTAAATCTCCCCTCTGCCAGTTTAAACCCATTGCCCCTTGTCCTGTCATTACAAGACCTTGTCAATAGTCCCTCCCCAGCCTTCCTGTAGGTCCCCTTCAGATACTGCAAGGCTACTATCAGGTCTCCTGGAAGCCTTTTCTTCTCCAGGCTGCAGAGCCCCAACTCTCTCAGCCTGTCCTCACAGCAGAGCTGCTGCAGCCTTCTCAGCATCTTGGTGGCCTCCTCTGCACTGGCTCAAACACTTCCATGTCCTTCCTGTGCTGAGGGTTCCAGAACTGCACAGATTGATTAATGTCAACCTAGAGCAATGTAGGTGAACAAGACAGGAGATTTTTTTTTTTTTCCTCTTTAGGATACAGCACTTATGATGCTGAAGTTCACCAAGATCCCTGTTACAATACTTCATGTGTTGTGTCTTGAGTTCAGCTATTGGTCTGCTATCTTGAGGTGCCCTGATTGGAGTTTCATCTCTAATTTAGGAGCTCTGTAATATAGCAACTCTGCTTTTGAGACTGGAGATGATTGATGTTGATTAGGTACCATTATAAACCTATACAGAACTCAACTGTAACAATCAGCTTTTAAAATACAGCAGATCTACTTATAGGACACTGTTCTTGCAACAATACAGAATGCCTGTAGTGTTAAAACTTTTCTTTCTACCTGTGCTTCAGTTCAACCTTCAACTGAGCCAGTTTTGTCCTGAACAAAGGCCAGACTGAGTATGAGAAGTGTGGACAAGCCCTATGAAGAGAGGCTGAGGGAGCTGGGATTGTTTAGTCTGGAGAAGAAGAGGCTCAGGGGAGACCTTATTGCTGTCTACAACTACCTGAAGGGTGGCTGTGGCCAGGAGGAGGTTGCTTTCTTCTCTCAGGCAACCAGCACCAGAACAAGAGGACACAGTCTCAAGCTGCACCAGGGGAAGTTTAGGCTGGAGGTAAGGAGAAAGTTCTTGACTGAGAGAGTCATTGGCTACTGGAATGGGCTGCCCAGGGAGGTGGTGGAGTCACCGTCCCTGGAGGTGTTCAAGGCAGGTTTGGACGCGGCACTTGGTGCCATGGTCTGGTCTTGAGGTCTGTGGTAATGGGTTGGACTTGATGATCTTTGAGGTCTCTTCCAACCCTGGTGATACTGTGACTTTGTAAGATGCATAGGTTTTAAGGGCTAAACAATGATGCTGTCTGATGAGTACTGGCATGGCCTTTAATTCCCAATTTAATGGTATATATTTCCGTAGGGATATGTGGGAATAGACCACTGGAGCTAATATTTAGAAGACTTTTTCTGATAGTACAAGATCTCAAAAAGAGACATTGCTTTAAACTGTGGCTTTAGAATTCATGTAAGCCTGTCTTCCTGAAGTCACTTATTACTGATGAAGGCATTTGTGTTTTGGTGCCTTAAAGTAGCTTCAGAAATGTAAGGGCTGTGTTTGTTTGAGGTCATTTCAGTAGCACACGTAGCTTTCAGGGGGGTTGTACAGATAAAATGTCAAATTAATTCTTTGCCAGCTAAAGCTGCTGAACTTGAAAAAAAAACCAGCTGTACTATGGCTGGATACTGCAGGTCAGGGAAATACATGGATAAAAAGGTAGTGATAGTCAAATTCAGACAATCAGTATTTCCTGTACCTAAGTTATAACCCCTGGGTCATGTTTAGTAAGGGTTTGGAATGAGGTGAGTAAATGATTTTGCCTACCTGATTAATCAGTGTATGATGTACGGGTGTGTAACATGCTCTACAGCACAGCTATGGCTTGTACACTGCAGTCACTGCAACAGACTTACAAAAGGGATTAATGAAATGATTTTTGGTTTAGCTACAGTAAGTATAATTCTCAGAAGGTACTTAAGCCTGTGGGAGGTCATGAAAAATCACTAAAGGTCCTGCATCTGGGTCGAGACAATCCCAAGCACCAATATAGGCTGGGCAGTGACTAGCTTGAGAGCAGCCCTGAGGAGAAGGACTTGGGGGTGTTGGTGGATGAGAAGCTTAATATGAGCTCTCAGTGTGCTCTTGCAGACCAGAGACAAACCAGCGCCTGGGCTGCATCAAGAGAAGTGTGGCCAGCAGGTTGAGGGAAGTGATCCTCTTCCTCCACTCCTCACTGGTAGGAGACCACACCTGGAATACTGTGTCCAGTTCTGAAGCCCCTAATACACAAGGGATATGGATGTGCTGGAAGGTGTCCAGAGGAGGGCCATGAGAATGATCAGAGGGCTGGAGCTGCTCTGCTTTGAGGAGAGACTGACGAGAGACTGTTCAGTCTGGAAAGGAGAAGACTCTGAGGTGACCTTATTGTGGCCTTTCAGTAATTTAAGGGGTTCTACAAGAAAGCTGGGGAGGGAATTTTTAGGATGTCAGTTAGTGATAGGACTAGACAGAATGGAACAAAGCTAGGAATGGGTAGATTCAGACCGGATGCTAGGAAGAAGTTCTTCACCATGAGAGTAGTGAGACCCTGGAATAGGTTGCCCAGGTGGAAGCCCCATGCCTGGAGATGTTTAAGGCCAGGCTGAATGAGGCTCTAGCCAGCCTGATCTAGTATGAGGTGTCCCTGTCCATGGCAGGGGGGTTGGAACTAGATGATCCTTGTGATCCCTTCCAACCTTGACTGATTCTATGCTTCTAAACAAACTCATTACGATGAACACTTAAAGAAATGCATTTTATTTGCATTTCCATTGTGTTCAGTGGGGCTTCTCCTGTGTTTCAAGCTAGCATGTTTTCCAGATTGAAGTGCTATGGATAGAGAGGTCTCTGCAATAAATATATTACAAAGATGGGGATTTCTCTTGGGTTATGATGGCACCATAAGTATGTGCCAATGTAGGGTACAGTTGGGCCTAACTTAGCTAACAGGTATGTTAGAGGACCTCAACTTGCAGCTCATCTTGCAATGATTCTTATAGTGAATGAATCCAAGACAAAGGGCATCACAAATGTCTACACTTTTTATGACCTTGTACTGTAAATTGCAATCACCTAATGAGTTTTGATTGGTAACAGTACTAGATCTTATGCAGAAACCCACTGACATGGCTATTGATATACTGCTGAGTTACCTCAAGACCTGTGTCTCAGCTCCAAGTGGTTTAGAGAGGACCTACTGCTCATACTGCAAACACTTCTTAGAAGATTTTAGGCCATAGATGGGGCAGATGACTGTGTTTTGTCAGTGCCTGTTAAGGGCAAGCTCAGTCAGATTATTTGGGTTACATCTGGTTTGGAGCATGAGGGATATTTCATGTCAACAAGATAAATTGAGACATGGTCACTTTACCAGTAAACCATACTGGATTTGTTTCCCCTGATGTCCAATGAAGAATATGCAGTGCTGAAAACTGTTAAAAAGGGAGGGATGGAGAGGGAGAAGTACTGAATAAAGAGAGTGCAAGAGTACAGGAAAAAATCATGCTGGCCATGAACATATAAGCAGCTTATTCTGCCTTGGTCATTCTTCATGACTTTTGTCACCTGTAGTATTGGGCTGGATGAAGGTCAAAGAAAATTGTTTGGGCAAAGAAAAAGTTTGGAGCAGCCATTGGTAGCCTCTTTCTGCAGGATACTGCTGGTACCTCGAGCAACATTCAGGGCACCAATTACCATCTACTGGATCTCCTGGATCTTTTGCTGGCATTTGAAGTTGTTTACCTAGATTGCTGGAGGATTTGGAACTTCTTTAAGTGTTCTGGTTGCATTCACTTTCAAAGCGAATTAAACCACTCATCTTCCATAAAGTGCATGTTGTGTCTCTTGGTAAGTTGAGCAGAAGAATATGTCCAGTACTTCCCAAGGCTGCACATGTTCATTCAGTTCTCACTGGAGAACCAAGGGAAATATTTGAAAAGAAAAGAAACAAAAAAAAACCCAAAACCCCAAAACAAACAAAACCCCCACAAAAACAAAACAAAACAAAAAACCCCAAGCAAATAAATCACAACTAAGATTGCCTTCATTCTCCCTCATCACCTGCCAGACTTTTCTGTCCAGGAAGAGAAGAATTTCCACCTTGCCTATATTACACATGATGCAACCTCTGGCTGAGATGGAGAGAGATGAACATTGACACTGAAGCAATCTCACACTCCACTGCTAGTGGTACTTGCTTCACCTCTCAATTACTGTTACAGTGTCTCTCATACACACATTTGCTTCCTTTCCAACTGAAGTATGATAAACAATACATGACAAGCTGTAAAATCTGACCTGCCCTGAGTTGCAATGTATATTTAGTTCAAATTCAGGATGCCATTGGTACAATTAAACCAAAATGCTCTGATTAATTAGCTTTTTTTCCTCCCTTTTAATTAAAATCTAATGACAGACAAAGAAGTTGAAGCCAATAGAATCAAAAGAGGAATGAGACAAAAGTGTCTGAGGCTTGGGAGTACTGCCACTTGGTGATAGCAACCAAGACTTGGTGGTCTTGGTGTGCCCTTGAAAGAATGACTCCTGTCTGTTACAGTGCTGCAGTAGCTCTTGCTCTGATGGACCTTGCCAAGGCCTTGGTTTATGAACCAGACACCTTCAAGCTCATTGTGGTGTTTCAAGCACCTTGGAGTGCTTCCTACCCATATGGTAGCAAGAGGCTGGGCTTAGCTATCCAGGCTGATATCAACACTAATTTCAGACCAGTCATGCTTAGGTAACTTTATCCTGGCTATTTTTATACTGGTTGTTTGCAATGCCAAGAAGTCTCTTATTGCCTTCACCTGTCAGGTTTAACAGGAGAATGTTTCAGTCCTTTTGCACCAGATAGTCAAAAGCAGCTGAGGCGGAGTATGTATTTCTAGGGTATGCTTCCCCCCCTGCCCAGTCCTTGGATTCTGAGGTTCTTTCCTGTGACAGTAGTGCACGGACCAATGTCTTCCCAATTTCAGTGGGACCTGCTGACATGGGAGAAGGTTTTGGCTAATATTTAACTCAGACCTGTATCTGTCATCTTTGGTAAGATCTATTTTGACTGCTGCTTTCTTGTAGATGCAAAAATACTAAAGTCCTTTTCCAGACTTTTCTGGATAGGGAACTGGAATAAGAGTATTGCTCTGAGGACCCAGGGGCGGGTTATGGAGTATTTTTTCTCCTCTGACATGTTTCTTCTGCCTGTGAGCACACAGGTTATTGTAATGCAAACATCTCTGATATTTGAATGCTTTCTCCCTCAGTAAAACATACTGAAATTCTAGTGGCGCTCCAGTGCTCTTGCTAATAGCTGCTAAAATGACATGAGACTTTGTGATAGCAAGCTGGGAAGCCTGAGGTGGGTAGGAGGTTGAAAATTGCTGCTTCTGTGTAGGTTTTTTGTGTTTGTTGACAGTGTTAACACGGTGCTCCTGTGACTTCTCATCCGCTTGTGGTGAGACTTGACTTTGATGTGGATTGCTTTGTGCCTGAGCCAGATCTTGAAGCGTGTTTCTTGTGCTGTGAAGTTGGTATTTTCTGTTAGCAAGTCGGAGAGAAGGGGGCTTGTTTGTGCTTTGTAATAAATGACAGGAGAGCACGTGACAGCAGACCCAGGCAAGTAGAGCTCTCCAGGTGTGTTGAGCTCCTGAGTGCTCTGTGGTTGCTGCCAAAGGCTTTTTGCAGCCAGCTCAACCACTTGCTTTTACAAGGAGCTGATTTCTGTTCATGGTGTTTCCTCAAAATAAGTTCTAGAAGACCTCAATGCCAGAGCTGGTTAGGAAGGGGTTTTCTTCTGTCTCTGGCAGTTTCAGAAAGCTGGTTCAGCTCTGTTTTGCTCTGAGGATCTTTCAAACCAGAGTACCATTTTAGCAGAGCAGAATTGCACTATTTTTCTCTGAAATTCTGTAGCCCCTTGTCTTGGCACCTTGTAGCTGGGCTTGTCTGTTTTGCAGGATGGTTTGCCAGAGTTGATACAAATCTGAGAAATACTTTAGGTAGTCAGAAGCAGACTGTGTCTTCAGCCCCAGTCTTGTATGTCCTGAGATGGCACTTCAGGTATGAACTCACGTTGCCTTTGAAGCCTGAAGCAGCTCTTTCATCCAGACTGCAGTATGCACTGCCAAAATTAATCTCTGTACTTTGGGTTGGTGCTGCCTTTCAAGCCATTTGGGGGTCCTCTTCCCTGGAACACAGCCTGCTCCTTTCTTAACCTTTCAGCCAAAATGCCTGCTGTAATATGGTTTACCCCAAGACTGCACTTTGAGCTCCTCTGACGGTCTGTAGCTTTAAATGAATTTGCCCTGACTGCAGTCGCAGCGTTTTGACTCACTCTGTAGCAATCCAAAGAAGGTGCTTCCTGGGAGAAGTACGCAGCAGGAAAGCAAATGATCAAAAATATTCCTGCAGCACCACATCTCTGCTTATAGCTCCTAACATCCAACTTAAAACTTTCCTTGAGGCAATTTGGGCATCCACGCAGGGCACATGTCTGTATCATATGTGCAGTCTGTGCCTCTGATTGTAGGAGCGTGTGCTCTACAAATGTCAAATCAACACCACCAGTGAGAAATGGATCATTAATTATGAGTATTTGGCAGATAATTCGAAGCAGTATCTGGTCCACGTGCTCTGTATCCTCCCCCAAAAAGAATTGTTACGTGATAACACCATTTGTTGTTGGCTTCTGGGTGCTGAGTTCCTCAGCTTACTCATGTTTCAGCTCATGGTGTGGAGCACAGGTCATTGCAAGACTTCCTCCTGATATGCCATACTTCATTTTTAACACCCACAGATTGTTGTAATAGCTTTGTCATAAGGAATATCATCAATTATTTCAGTGTTAGACTAATGCATCCAGATCCAAGCTTGACCGAATGTAAGGAGAGGGTCCTGTATTGAAAGATGGAGCAGGTGATAAGGTGAAAGGTGTTTGACTTCAGCTTCCCAGCAAAGAAACCAAAATTCTGGAGATTCTGCCAAGTGCTGGAAATTAATCTTTCTATACTTTCCTTATCTTCTACTTCATTAAAAAATGGTGCACACCAGTAGTTTTAAAATACTTTCCTTTTTTNTTTTTTTTTTTTTTTTTTTTTTGAATGAGTTTTTGCAAGAAGACACATTAGGAAACACTTCTGTAACACCCAGCTAGATTTCATCTCATTTACATTCTCTTTATCTTCCAATTTTGCAATCCATGTTTGTTTCAGAAAAAAAAAAATATCAAAAATAAAATAACAATTAAAAAATTATATAACACAACACCAAACCAAAACTAAACCAATCTAAGAAAACAAATCCCAGACCTATGATGTTTGGCTGGGGAGGTGTATCCAGGCAGTATAGTTGATGGCTTTGCTTGGTTCTGTGTAGCCACTGGTGCAGTTTATATTCTTAGTGCTACTTCATCGTTGCTGCTGGGATCTCCTTTTTTGTCTTGTGGGTTGCAGTGCTATTTGCTTTCTTCCAGTCTTGCAGTAAGTCCGAATGCTTTTCAGAAATACATACCAGTATACATTCATTCATTGTGCCATCACAGGTTTCCATGTACAAAATAGCTGTCATAAGAGTTAGGAACTTAGAATTTCCACTTTTCCCTTCTCTATCCCCTTTCTTTTTCCCCATCCCCATCCCCAAAGGGCAGGTGTACAAAGCAAGTGATTGTATAGTAACTGTTAGTCAAGAGTGCTATGTGGAACTAGATATTCTGGAGAAGATACTCCTCATATTCAGGATGCTCTCCTAGCATCTTTTAGAGAGCTTACTACGAAAGACCAAAACATGTATTGTGCCCCAGGAGAGAGCAGAAGAGATCAATGAAGTCTTAAATCTGCGGCAACAGGAAGTCATTAGCATCAGCTAAGCACCTTTGCCCCTGAGGTGGGCAAAACAACCTACATTTTGTTTAAGATTTAGGGGTTTGAGTTTTTTTTCTTCAGCCACTCACCTCTTTCAGCAGAATATCAGTTGTTGTTCCTGTAGACTCCTTAGCACTGCTGTTAGCTTCTCACTCTTTGCTATTCAATCTGCTTACTCAACCATCTTTTATACTGTGACAGCTACACCCTCATATAATAATGACTTGTTTTTATGCAGTGCATTCATCGTAGTGATTTCGCCAGCCTACTCACAGGCTTACAAACCTGAAAACACTGCTTTAGTGGAACACTGCCTACCAGCTGGTTTTCTGGTCTGTTAGTGGTATCTTTTTATGGTATTACAAGATTACCTCAAGCAGGGGGTTGAAGAACTATAGAAAATGGTATAGATTTGCTAGAGACCTATAAGATATAAAGAAAATTTTTGATCTGAAGTGGATTTTTCCCATTAAGCTGCAGTGATTTGGGAAGGGATTTTTTTGTTTTCAGTGAAGCCACTTTTCCGTATGCTTTGCAGACACTGGAACTGCTCTAGTGGAGTTTTGGTGCCCAGAGTTCAAATGCAATGTAAAATGGAAGAGCTAAGTAACCTTTTGATCCAGAGAGCCCTTATGGTTCTTAATTCCTGTCATCTTAAGACAATGCATTTAAATGACCTGCCTATTTCTACTGGAGACTGGGGGGGAAGTCCCTCACAATTCTTCCCCAGTTTGCACAGCCAGAATCTCCAACAGTTATCTGTTAGTGCAGAGGTTTAATGAAGTGTGGGCTGTGGTTCTGTGCTCTGAGAGATCTTACTGTAGCATTTTAATGAGTCTTACTATTACGTCTAGATGGAGGATGTCCAAGAGCAACTAATGCAGGTAGTCCTGCTCATGTCTACCTTGTTGGGCTCCTGCTCAGGTTTCAGAGAGCAATATGCAGTTCTCTGTGCTGTCACAGAGTTGGTGCAAACAGCATGACATGATTCTCTGTAAGAGTGTATAGCTTTTATCCTGCTACATTTTTATCTTCTTGATTTTTTTTTTTATTTCTTGATGACATTTCCCCAAGACAGAAGGTTTTTTTTGTTTTGTTTTTTTGTTGTTTGTTTGGTTTTTTTTTAATCAGAGAATGTATTAAGGCAAAATTTCCTCATCCTCTTAGAATTACTTAGTGACTGTAAATCTTGATACAGAGACACATGATAGGAAAATATTGATCTGTTGTTGGTTGGATAAGAGTTACTTAGGTAACACAGAAACCCACACGTTTGTCCTACATTTTTAATCATTGTCATCTGCTATATCCTCTAACAGTCCTGCAAGCTCTTCAGTTTCAGTGTGGTCCCCTCTGGTGTGAATATCAGGCCAAGAACATTTAAATGTGACCTTTGATCTAGATGTGCCAATAATATGAAGAAGAGCAATCATAGAGTCATAGAATGGTAAGGTTGGAAGGGACCTCAAGGATCATCTAGTTCCAACCCCCTGCCATAGGCAGGGACACCTCCCACTAGTACAGGTTACTCAAGGCCACATCCAACCTGGCCTTGAACACCTCCAGGCAGGGAGCATCCACAACCTCCCTGGGCAACCTGTTCCAGTGTCTCACCACCCTCACTGCAAAGAACTTCCTCCTAACATCCAGTTTAAATCTCCCCTCTGCCACTTTAAACCCATTGCCCCTTGTCCTGTCATTACAAGACCTTGTTTTGATAGAGGAAATTAAACAAGTGGACTAAATATATGGGGGACACACCCCCCCACCCCCACCCCCCCCGTAAAATAGACATTTCTGGAGCTTAACAGATGCTGTGTTGAACAGTTCTCCTAAACCAAACACATTCAGGAGAACATCCACTTGGTTTTGATTTTTAAATGGGAAAGTAGTTGTGTTTCCTATTATCTAAAGGGTAGAGAAAAATTCTACAGGAGGAAGACAGGATGTTTCATTGGACATAACGCTGCTCAGCAGCTCAAATATTGACTTCACAAATTACTGAATAAAACAGCGTTGTTTAGACTTGGCCTGTGTGAACCAACAAAGAGTCTTTAGGTCTGAGAAGCCTCCAAGCACTCTTTTTATTTTCTGCTCTGGAGTGAATTTCCTTTGTTGTGTCCTACCCAAAGATAACATCAGTAAACCCCAGCGCTGCCAGTGGGAATGAGGTGCTCTGTGCAATTTCACTTTCCCAGTGGTTGAAGACTTTGGCTCATATTTGTTGCTGAAGAGACAAGAATGCCACCAGACAATCGAGCTGTGGTGCTCAAAAGCAAACTGTGTTGGTATATGTGTGTATATGGGTGGCTGGCAGGCAGACTTTCTTTCATGAGTGGTGGAGAATTGTACACAAAGATGCTCAGAGGGCTGGAGCAGCTCTGCTATGAGGACAGGCTGAGAGATTTTGGGCTCTGCAGCCTGGAGAAGAGAAGGCTTCCAGGAGACCTGATAGTAGCCTTCCAGTATCTGAAGGGGGCCTATAGGAAAGCTGGGGAGGGACTACTGACAAGGTCTTGCAATGCCAGGACAAGGGGCAATGGGTTTAAAGTGGCAGAGGGGAGATTTAGACTGGATGTTAGGAGGAAGTTCTTTCCAGTGAGGGTGGTGAGACACTGGCACAGGTTGCCCAGGGAGGTTGTGGCTGCTCCCTCCCTGGAGGTATTCAAGACCAGGTTGGAGGAGGCCTTGAGTGATCTGTACTAGTGGGAGGTGTCCCTGCCTATGGCAGGGGTTTGGAGCTAGATGAACCTTGAGGTCCCTTCCAACCTTACCATTCTATGATTCCCTTAGAAAGGCATTCAGTTCTATGTTGCAGCAATAGCCCAAGCACAGGCCATTGAGTCTAGCTGTGTAAATTATACACAGATAACTGAGCTTTTGACAGAGTTCTTGCTGGCACTGTACTTGCCCCCAAGACCATACTGATAGCTTGTATGCCTTTCCCCTTTGCTTGCTGCTTCCTAACTGTGCAGGAGGACTTTGCTCTCCTTACTGCAGATAAAGCATTTTACTCTTACATGGCAGGAGAGGAGGAGAAAAGTGTTCACATGTAAAACTAGGAACATGATAAATTGAGCTGTGTCACTCCCACACATGACCTTAGGTGACTGCTGTTTCAATACTTGAACAGTGCAAAGCAGAATGGTGACTTCCTGTCCTGTTTGAAGTGTGCAAAAAGTGATAGAAGTTGGAAAATAAATGTTAAAGCAGATGTTCAGAAAGGAGGCAGAAAATTCTCCTCCTCTGCCTGTCAGATACTGTTTAGAGCCAGACCAGAATTGCTCAATGGAACAAGAGAAGGCAGAAACTGCATCTTGGTAATTTCCACCATGCTGGGGGTTTGTGGTTTGAAAGGTAGATGATGCTAGAGTTGGGCTTAAGAAGGGTGTTGGGTGAGGTGTGCCTACTTGCCAGGTTGCTGATTGCCTGAGTGGAGCAGGAACAGAGTCTGCACCAGCCCTCCTGGGCTTTTCCATGACTCACTTGTTTGTGTAGAGCTCAAACCGTGCCTGTTTATCAGCACCAGATAATGACCGCTGTAATGAGGTGGTCTCCACATTCTGTATTCTCCAGACATTGGTGGAACAGAGATAATGCTACCAGGAGGGGAAAAAACCACCACAAACAAAACACTGTTTAAAAAAGTATTCTATAGCTTTTTAGTAAAATATTTGTTTCTGAAGATTGGTTTTCCTCCAGAAATCATAGAATGGTAAGGTTGGAAGGGACCTCAAGGATCATCTAGTTCCAACCCCCTGCCAGAGGCAGGGACACCTCCCACTAGTACAGCTCACTCAAGGCCTCATCCAACCTGGCCTTGAACCCCTCCAGGGAGGGAGCAGCCACAACCTCCCTTGGCAATCTGTTCCAGTGTCTCACCACCCTCACTGGAAAGAACTTCCTCCTAACATCCAGTCTAAATCTCCCCTCTGCCACTTTAAACCCATTGCCTCTCATCCTGTCATTACCAGACCTTGTAAATAATCCCTCCCCAGCCTTCCTGTAGGCCCCCTTCAGATACTGGAAGGCTACTCTAAGGTCTCCTTGAAGCCTTCTCTTCTCCAGGCTGCAGAGCCCCAACTCTCTCAGCCTGTCCTCATAGCAGAGCTGCTCCAGCCCTTTGAGCATCTTTGTGGCCCTCCCCTGGACCCACTCCAATATTTCCATGTCCTTCCTGTGCTGAGGGCTCCAGAACTGCACACAGTACTCCAGGTGTGGTCTGAGGAAACCAGATTAAAGGTCTCCCAGAATCCCCTCCCTTGCCCTGCTGGCCATGCTGCTCCTCATGCAGCCCAGGACTCGGTTGCTGTCTGAGCTGCATGCGCACACTGCAGGCTCATAAGAAAAAAGGAGAGGAGAAAGGAGATGAGAGGACATATGAAGTTTTTTCTTGGTCTTGTTACTCATGCCTTGTTTGCTGATGTTTCTGTGCTGGTTGTAGGTTCCTCCTCACCATCACTCAAGGAAATGCTTTTCACTGGCATTTCGCTAGCACTTGATAGATTTGGTTTAATATTCTGCAAGACATAATTTTTTTTGCACAGCACATAGAAGCCTTTGGCTGACAGTCCTCTGGCATAAAAAAGCAATCTCTTCTTGTATTACCTCCAGGCAGTTTACTTTCAGGACCATTAATGGGTAAAATATTAGTGTCACTTCTAGCTACCCCAAAGTGCTTCAATTTCTACCACCACAACATTTTTAACCAATCATCAGCCAGCTGACAGTTAGCAAGCAATGCATGCTTACATCCTCATTTACAGCCCAGTGGGCTTTCCAGGGGCACATCTGTACGTAAGTGTTTCCTATGTGATGACAAATTCAATGGACATGTTGTTAGTACTGATCAGTAGCTCTGTTCTGTGACAAATTGGAAGGGAAATGACTATGTGTGCTTCTTCACTTCCCCTTCACCCTTGTGATCACTGTTTTAATTTGCAGGTCTTCAGATGTCAGTCAGTTCTCCCTCTCTGGAGATGTTCAAGACCATCCTGCATGTGTTTCTGTGTGATCTGGTATAGGTGATCCTGCTCTGGCAGGCGGTTGGACTGGATGATCTTTTGAGGTTCCTCCCAGCCCCTAACCCTCAGTGAATCTGTATAATTCTGGTAGGAGTTACACTGGTCTGCTAAATGGGAAACTTATCTTTGAAGCAGTTTTAAGGTCAGCAACAATGTAGTAAGTCTAACTTAACTTCTTCATTATGTACTTGTTGATCAGTAGGAGAAAATCACCAAATCATGGAATGTCAGAGGCTGGAAGGGACCACAAAAGATCATCTGTTCCAGCCCTCTCTGCCAGAGCAGGATCACCTAGAGCAGATCACACTGGAACACATCCAGACTGTCCTTGAATATCTCCAGAAGTTCTCACAATTTAGCAGGGAGCTGATGTTAATTTCTAGCCTTTTCTAGAGAACTGATTGGATTAAACCTTGGAGTTCTTAATCCCATACCAGTGCAGGTGCATTGTTTCTGGTTTTCAGGATGCCTTCCTGGAAGATGCACTGAGAACAAGCAGTGCTCTCCCAGCTGATGAGCAGATGTTCCTGGGCACCTTCATTTCTGCTGAGAAATCTACTGTTTAGCTTTTTTTCAGAAGAGCTCTGGGAAAGCCTTTCACAGCTCTGTTTTTGCAGAGGAACAGATTTGACATTGTGCTCCCTGCTTACAGCACTCACCTAAGATAAGAGTCCAATTAAGCCTCCGCCTTTTCCTGGTTTGTGACTTACCCACATTTGCATACTTGAAATAGTTTCTCTCCAACTGCAGTGCATCTGAAGCACTTCTGTGTGGTTTTCTGCCCTCAGTGACTAAGGAATCCCTAAGTCCATGTGAGAGCAACATAGGACGCTCCTAGGCATGTTTTTGTTCCTTCCTACTTGAAGGATGAGACAAGGTATAGATTTTCAGTTTATTATTATGGTGTGGAATCACAGCACATTTGGTATGAAGTTTGAATGTATTTATTGTAAATTAAATTTAACTGAAAATTATTTGGCCAATGCTAAACCTAAGTAGCATGTCAAGGCTGCTGCATTTTTGTTGCACTTTGTTTTATTGATTACTGGCCTGCCAGTATGATGCAGTCGTGCTACATGGCATGCCAGTGAAGGAACTGTTAAAACATGGGGCAATACCTGTGAAATAAAGAAGCTAAATGATGGAAGGAAGCTCTTTACAGTGAGGATGGTGAGACACTGGTGCAGGTTGCTCAGGGAGGTTGTGGTTGCTCCCTCTCTGGAGGTGTTCAAGGCCAGGTTAGATGAGGCGTTGAGTGACCTGTACTAGTAGGAGGTGTCCCTGCCTATGGCAGGGGGTTTGGAACTGGATGATCTTTGAGGTCCCTTCCAACCTTACCATTCTATGATTCTATGGGATGTCCGAGATCAAAGATCACTTATTGTGAGCCTGAAACCACAATATAATCCTTTCATGTGGTGAGCATTCAGTGAGGTAATTTACTTAGCTGTGTACAGTTGGAATTAACCAACAGACTGCTTCCCACCCTCAGCTGTAGCTGGGGGGGGCATTTATCGGACTTGTGAGCATGCACCACCTACAACTGCATTTTCAGCTAATAGCTAAATGTGCTGGTTTAACTGTCACGAAATGGGGTTGAGGTCAGTTACCTCCAAACTGAATCCAGGCAGGTCTGTCAAAATGACCTGATTACCTTAGCCATTTCTCAGAATCACCTTTTATTTTGCTATTAGCAGATGACTGGGTTAGGGAGAGGTGCTGCAGGGTAGGCAGGCAGTAGAAGATGAGTAAGGTGCAACGATTACTGTGTCTAGTTCTGGGCCCTTCAATTTAAGAAGGACATTGAGGTGCTTGAGTGTGTCCAGAGAAGGGCAACGAGGCTGGGGAGAGGCCTCGAGCACAAACCCTATGAGGAGAGGCTGAGGGAGCTGGGATTGTTTAGCCTGGAGAAGAGGAGGCTCAGGGGTGACCTTATTGCTGTCTACAACTACCTGAAGGGTGGTTGTAGCCAGGGGGAGGTTACCTTCTTCTCTCAGGCAACCAGCACCAGAACAAGAGGACACAGTCTCAAGCTGTGCCAGGGGAAGTTTAGGCTGGAGGTGAGGAGAAAGTTCTTGCCTGAGAGAGTCATTGACTGCTGGAATGGGCTGCCCAGGGAGGTGGTGGAGTCACCGTCCCTGGAGGTGTTCAAGGTGGGTTTGGACGCGGCACTTGGTGCCATGGTCTGGTCTTGAGGTCTGTGGTGATGGGTTGGACTTGATGATCTTTGAGGTCTCTTCCAACCCTGGTGATACTGTGAGACTGTGATTTCATAGCCTGACCAACTGCAGCAGCATTGCCCAGTGCTGGCTTGGTGCCAGTCCTATGTGGCTCAGACAGTTCCTCAACCAGTGTGCAGGCTGTCCCCTACCTGGTGTTCTAGGAAAACAAATTTTGAATGTTTGTCATCCTTCTCCTCTGGGAAAAAGCGATCAAGAGAAGCAAGCCATGAAGGGTGAGTTTTACTCACTTGTGAGAGGCTTATCGCCACAAGTAAGTTGTACCTTTCAGCTGACAGATATCACAAGTGTTTTGTAGGCTGTGTGAAACATGCAATTAGTTGTTTGTTCAGCAGTCAAATGCAGCTGTTGTAGAGAAGGAAAATAGCAGCTTCTGAGTAGCCCACAATGAGAATATTTGGTGGTGCAGAGCAGGAAATGAAGACTATTAATATCCAGTTGAAACCAAACATGAGGTTAATTAGATAAATAGTAAATTTTACCTCTTTTAATACAGACAGTGGTTACTTCAGGCACTGTGGATGACAGAGTCCCTCCTATTTAGTTTTCTGTATCAATGGTCAATACTTTTCCTGCTCGTTTCACATGTCTGTCTTGTCTCTTCTTGATGTAGTCTTTTCTATCTAGTCTCTTCTTTCAAACTATAACTGGATAGGTTTAGACAAGATATTAGGAATTTTTTTCTCGTAGCAAGAGTGGTCAGGCATTGGAATAGGCTGCCCAGGCAACTGGTTGAGTCACCAACCCTGGATGTGTTTACAGGGCGTTTGGATGCGGTACTTGGGGATATGGCTTAGGGTGACCCTTGTAGAGTAAAGTTCTCAGTTGGACTTGGTGATCCTGAGGGTCTTTTCCAACCTGAATGTTTCTGTGATGCAAAATCAATCACATTAATCTTTCTATATATATAAAAAGCCTCAAAAGAAACTAAAAAGCTGAACTATATAAAAATGCCTCATCCTTTGCAGTTGTGCTTTCTCTTACTAAAAAGTAGATACCTCTACTCTCCCCTCCCTGCAACCTCTTCCTTCAGATAATTGTATTTTATTCCTCTCACTGTTTTAATAGATAGGATTCTGGGATGGAATTTGTCCAGGGTGCAAGGCTCTGTCTTGCCAGATAGCTGTTCTTATTGAAAACCCTAAGATTCACTGTGCACATGGTGGCTCCTGACAATGGGAGACTTCTGAATTAGACGAACCTCTATTCTGCTTCAGTGAGGAAAGAGTTAAATTATTCCAGATAAGAAAATTGTTTTCTTTCAAAACTACTTCTCCCTGCAGCAAGTTCTCCCTTTGAAATAGTGTGAGGCATTACTACATAATTAGCAGCGTATGTAGATTCTGCAGAGACATGTTAGAAGGACCCAAACATGATCAAATTATGGCACCCCATGAAAAGGCCTGGAATAAGAAAGAGAAAAGTTCACAGAATCACTGAATGTAAGGGGCTGGAAGGGACCTCCAAAGATTATCCAGTCCAACCACCCCTGCGAGAGCAGGATCACCTACAACAGATCACAGAGGAACACATCCAGGAGGGTTTTTAATATCTCCAGAGAGGGAGACTCCACAGCCCCCCTGGGCAGCCTGTTCCAGTGTTCTGTCACCCTCACAGGTTAAAAATTCCTCCTCACGTTTAAATGAAACTTCCTATGCCTCAGCATCCACCCATTGCCCTTTGTCCTGTCATCAGGCATCACCAAGCAGAGCCTGGCTCTATTTATAAACATTGATGAGGTCACCTCTCAGTTTCCTCTTCTCCAACCTGCAGAGCCCCAGCTCCCTCAGTCTCTCCTCATAAGAGAGATGTTCCGTTCCCTTCATCATCTTTGTGGCTCTGCACTGGACTCTTCCTTGCCATGAAATCCATCTTCCAGGAGGAAACTACTGGAATCTGAAACTATACACTATACTCTGTGTTGCTTGGCACCAGATGATAAACAAATGTAACCCTATTGTATATGTAACCTGTAGGTACATTAAGATCCTGCAGAATATGATGAGCAAATGGGGAAAATATGTTGATCATTTGGAAGGAGTGGTGCAGTTGGTGGCAAAATTTGTCATCAGGGTTGCCTGGGTTTTTTTGACTGACAGTCACAGAATCACAGAATTAACCAGGTTGGTAAAAGACCTCTAGGATCATGGAGTTCAACCTACCACCCAACCCTCTAATTAACTAAACCATGGCACTAAGTGCCTCATCCAGTCTCCTTTTAAACACCTCCAGGGATGGTGACTCCACCTTCTACAAAATTTGTTCCTGATCAAAATGTCGCTCTAATATTCCTGAAATTAAAAATGAAAAGCCAACAGAGAATGCAAATTAACATCAGAATCAGGGGGAGAAAAAAGAGAGGCAATACTGGTCAGAATGATAGGTGATGATTTCCTTGCTGTCCATTAATCTCTTTCCTTGGTTCCCACTGAAGTTTTGGAAAATGCTTTCAGTAACTTCTGCCTATCTTCAAAACAAATTAGGACAAATGAAGGAAATGGAGAAAAGAAGTAGTGGTCACAACATCATAGAATCATAGAATGGTAGGGTTGGAAGGGACCTCAAGGATCATCTAGTTCCAACCCCCTGCCATAGGCAGGGACACCTCCCACTAGTACAGGTTACTCAAGGCCTCATTCAACCTGGCCTTGAACACCTCCAGAGAGGGAGCAGCCACAACCTCTCTGGGCAACCTGTTCCAGTGTCTCACCATCCTCACTGTAAAGAACTTCCTCCTAACATCCAGTCTAAATCTCCCCTCTGCCAGTTTAAACCCATTGCCCCTTGTCCTGTCATTGCAGGACCTTGTAAACAATCCTTCTCCAGCCTTTCTGTAGCCCCCCTTCAGATACTGGAAGGCTACTCTAAGGTCACCTTGAAACCTTCTCTTCTCCAGGCTGCAGAGCCTCAACTCGTGTAGCCTGTCCTCATAGTAGAGCTGCTCCAACCCTCTGATCATCTTCGTGGCTTTTCCTCCTACTTCCCAGCTTCACTGAAGAGAGAAGCTCATTGCTTGGTGGAGCTGCAACTTCTATGCTTTCACCAACTCCCTGCAAGTGGTCAGTATCCTCAGTGACCTCTATAGTCCCTCCCATATCACCCTTAAAACACATGATGTCTGGTATATCTGGGTATGGAGCAAAAAGGTATGGAACAGTAAAAATTCTGTCATGACTCTTCTGCTGACCTTGGAGAGAGACCCCCTCCTAGAATAACTCAGAAAGCAGGTTAGTAGCAACTGCAGTTTCGTCATCTATTACATGGTGTGAGGAGGCAACTTGATTTCCCCATCTGCCAAAGAAAGTTGTAAGGTGGCTGAAATCTCTCCCAGGGAAAAAAAGAAAAAAAGGGGGAAAAAAAATCACTTTTGTCCTCTGGAGGACCATTGATACAGTAACTCTGGAATGTTTAGGATTTTTTTTCTCCTTGCTTTTCTTTATGTTTTGGAAAATAGTTGCTCTAGGGTTAAAGGTTCAGATTTACTTGCATCCTCCACCCTGCATCAGGGATCACAGAATCACAGGAACATTCAGGTTGGAAAAGACCCTCAGGATCACCAAGTCCAAGTAATATCCCTACTCTACAAGGTTCACCCTAAACTGTATCCCCAAGCATTACTTCCAAATAACTTTTAAACACATCCATGGTCAGTGACTCAACCACCTCCCTGGGCAGCCCATTCCAATTCCTGACTACTCTTGCTGTGAAAAAATGTTTCCTAATGTACAGTCTAAACCTACCCAGTTGCAGCTTGAGGCCATTCCTTCTTGTTCTATCACTAATTACCTGTGAGAAGAGACCATCAACAGCCTCTCCATAATGTCCTTTCAAGTAGCTGTAGACAGCAATGAGGTCTCCCCTCAACCTCTTCTTTTTCACACAAACCATCCCCAGCTCCTTCAGTTGCTCCTCAGAGATTTATTCTCCAGGCCCTTCCCCAGCTTCATTGCCCATCTCTGCACTTGCCCCAGCACCTCCACATCCCTCTTGCATTGGGGTGCTCAAATCTGAACCCAGTACTTGAGGTGTGGCCTCACCAGAGCAGAGTACAAGGGAACAATCATCTCCCTGCTCCTGCTGGGTGCAGCATTTCTAGCCAGGATGCTTCTTTGCCTCCTAGGCACACTGCTTGCTGATACTGAGTTACTTGTCATTTACACCCCCCAGGTCCCTTCCAGCTAGACAACTTTCCAGCCACACTGTCCCAAGGCAAAAGAACAGTTCTGCTCTTTTTGCTGCTAAAGAAGAAGCCACTGGTGGTGGTTTTATGGTGGCTGGTAGCTCACCCATTCACAGTGGGATTGACCACACTGAAGAAACCATAGAATCATAGAATGGTTTAGGTTGGAAGGGACCTCAAAGATCATCTAGTTCAAACTCCATCTGCCATGGGCAGGGACACCTCCCAATGGATCAGGTTGCTCAAGGCCGTGTCCAGCCTTGAACACCTCCAGGGAGGGAGCATCCACAACTTCCCTGGGCAACTTATTCCAGTGCCTCACCACCCTCACTGTAAAGAATTTCTTTCTAATACCCAGTCTAAATCTCATCTCTTCCAGCTTAGAACCATTGCCCCTTGTCTTATTACTACAAGCCCTTGTAAACAGTCCCTCCACAGCTTTCTTATAGGTCCCCTTCAGGTACTACAAGGCTGCTATGAAGTCTCCCTGGAGCCTTTTCTTCTCCAGGCTAAACACAGCCTACTCCTATAGATATTGTATCTGTGAAATTCCTGAGCATTGTTGTTACTTTCAAGATGGGCCACATAACCAGAGGGAAGCTGGGGCTGTATTATTTGCCTTCACACAAGTAAACATCCCCAAGTCTAGCTGGTTGTGAGCTGGGATTAGAGGTCTGGGTACACCAGAGGGTAAGGATTGCCACCCACTGACACATGCTGGCACACCTATCACAAGTGTGAGGTCAAACCTGTTGGTCTAGACTTCCTTCCAGACAACTGAACCTGGAGTTTTATCTTATGTTTGCTATGGGTGCTTGTGATTTGTTACTGCTTGTCACCAAGAATGGAGTAAAATCATGCATCAGAACCCTGACATTTATTGTTTTGGTTTTCTGTGTAAATGGAACTTCTCTTCCCAATACAGATCAAAGAAATTCAAAACTGGCAATTTTTCTCTAGCTACAATTTATCCTGAGAAGGGTCAGATCAGGCTAATTTTTTTTCCTTAATGACTATTTCTGTTGTTCCAGTATCATTTCCCTCTCCTGGAGTGGGTACCAATCTGACTTGCCTTCTCTGGTCATGCTCACAGCACTCTTCTGTCTCTCTTTTTCTCAGTTAGTAAAGGGAGGTTTAATCTTCAAACTTAACCAGTTACTGGGTTCAGAATACTTTGAGGTATTCCATAAAAGATGCTAGGACAGAAATGTGGGACATAGACAATGAGAAGTGCTCAGAATGCTTTTATCAGGGCTTATTAATCACCATGTAAATTTGTAGTGTTGTGTAATAAGACCTTTGCTGTAGTGGTAGACCTCATCTTTAATGCTCACAGCAAGCTTTCTTCACTTCCTTTCATGCAGTACTGCATCATTTGGACTCTGCTGAATGCAATTTAAACCTGCAAGATCTTCTCAAAACATATTTCAGGGCCATGTTACTGACAAGAATTATTATTTATTTCTCTGTAGCCCCTGGGCTTGACCTTTGCAGGGCCACAGTGATAATGCTGCATGAAAGGACTGTGGGGTCCAATCAATCAATAGCTATTTTTCCTTCCACACCTGTGAGTGACAGCTGCCCTTTGGATGGAGATAACTTGAAAAGATTTGATCTTCAGAACAGAGTGAGGAGGTTCGCTCCTAATACAGGCTGTGTACTTCTATGATGTGTTTTGTACTTACCAAGTCATGGCTCTTGTGATACTGCTCTGAGATAAGTAGGGTTTTCTCTTGTCCCTGACTGGGACAGTTAAACAAAATGTCATGGATTTACAGACTGAAGAGATGAAGTTGGTGTTCAGGATTAAGACAGGGGTTTCTGTACATGCTATCTGGATCTGAGACACTGCCTGTGCTTGGTTGTGTAATGTATTGCCCATCTTGGCAGCATATACAATGTTAACTGCAGCATGCTACTGCATTGAGGTCCTTCTATAGAAAGGCCTGCAGCCCCAGTGTAGCTTCACTCTTTTCAGGGCTGAGCTAGCAGGGGATGCACTAGGTGGGCATAACAGGTCAACCCTTGGCTGGCATCTCTGCAGCACAACCAGTTGCATGTCCTCTTATAACCAGCTATTGACAATCCCTTCTCAAGTTTGGATTTGAAATTAGGGGGTCCCAGCATAGGATGTAACACAGAATGCTTGTCTATAATTAATTCTTACTTAACAGTCTCAGGCCTTGCTCCTTCTTTTTCAGTATTGGACCTGGGGTAGCAGGAGTGGAAGGAATCACAGTGCCACAGCATGGCTTGTTTGGGGGCACTAAATATGGAGCATCAAGGATGGAAAGTACCAGTTTGCATATGTGGCATGCTTGCTCATTTGTACTTCTGAGGACTTTGTGTCAGATCTGACTTACTCTTACATTAGGAATTTCTGTCAGACCTTCTAAATCATCATTTGCATCTGCAGTGACTGTCAAAGGCCACACAGGTTAATAGTGTTTACCATTTGCAAGTGAGAAATGACCTATATTTAATGAACAAAATATTGTGTAAATGCATGTCACTGTACTAACAATATTGTGCTGCAACCTGTAGTGGTGTGATCATCTTGGCACCTGTATGTCCTCATTTTTCTCCTATTGCTTGCCATGACCTCAGTGACCTTGTGCTCCATCATTGCAGTGCCAAAATATGGGAAGGGAAGCACGTAAAAACCTCAGGCCTCATAGAAGTTCATCCAAATGGGAAGAAGAATTGGGGAAAAAAAAAAGATGTAATATTTGGTAAAACAGAAGTTACCCTCTGAATACATTACCTGCATCCTCTGTAACTAAACTTGCTTTCCATATATTTCATTGAGCAGCCCATATTTGGATTTTGAGAGGTAGAGATCAAGGCAAGCATCCTCCTGCCCTGCTAGCTGAAAAACATCCATCATATAGTACATCTAAAAGGGAATCTATCAAGTTTTATCTTGTGCTAAAATCTTTTGCAATGCTTGCATTTTCTGATACTGGCAACATAAGTAGTATTTAGTACAAGAAATAGTGATGAGCCATATATGTTAGGAAAAATAGAGTCATAGAATGGTAAGGTTGGAAGGGACCTCAAAGATCATCTAGTTCAAACCCCCTGCCATAGGCAGGGACACCTCCCACTAGTACAGCTCACTCAAGGTCTCCTCCAGCCTGGCCTTGAATACCTCCAGGGAGGGAGCAGCCACAACCTCCCTGGGCAACCTGTGCCAGTGTCTCACCACCCTCACTGTAAAGAACTTCCTCCTAACATCCAGTCTAAATCTCCCCTCTGCCAGTTTAAACCCATTGC